>KZ808569.1:167778-181984 GCA_000696205.2 Oncopeltus fasciatus | reverse complement strand
ATAGAGAGAGAGAGAGAGAGAGAGAGAGAGAGAGAGAGAGAGAGAGAGAGAAAGTGAGGCTATCTACAGGTTACCACCCCATTCTAAACATCCGTGGCTCTGGAGTATCTTATATTTATAAATGAAAACATGAATTCATGTTTTATTTTAATATCCGACAAAAATTTAAAAAAGTAAAAATCTAAATAAATTTTTTATATTTCAACATTAAGAGCCAAATTTTGTAAAAGAATGAAGCATTGAGCAGTCTGAAAAATGCAGAAATAAAATCTAAAATGGAATAAGTGCTCATTTATAAGCGTTATAAATAAAAATAAATTTCGTTTATTTTATTTTATCGTGATAAGCCAACATTAGATCTTAAAGTTTATTAATATTTATCATTAAAATATTAAACTAAAATAATAAAATGACGAACTAAATCTTATAAAGAGGACAGAGCAATGATTTTAAAATTAAAAGTATATTACACCAGGATTACTAGTGGCTAGAATAATTCTTAAATATTAGCCTTAATAAGCGTGAAAAATAAAATAAAATAAAAAATGAAAGAATTTGTAGAAAATAAAAATAGGAAAATAAGATTTTACCAAATAACTCAAAAAAATTATGAAAATACCACAATTATAAATTTTCCTCCCTCTTCTTCAAGTGAATTTACATTCTTCAAGTGTTTGTAATATAATGCCTAATTACCAAATTTATTTTCTATATATTTTAAAGATAAGATAGCTCTCCTAACATCTACATCTATATTCTTAAGTAATTCCCTTAATATATATTTTCCTTAAAAATTATATACAATTACAATTTTACAAAATTATATTTTACAAATATTTTTTCCCTATCTCTAACAATTATAATGTTTTTGATGATTTAGTCTCCTTTTTCATTCTCGAACGATTTTATCGAATGATTTTATTAACGAACTCATTTTACTGTTTATTCTCAGTTGTTTTCAATATTTACCGTTTATTCTTCCGGGTTGGACCGTGTCAAGTTGTTGATATTTGCCGAGCTTTCGTACATCATGTGATGGCTTCTTCAGGGCTGAATAGAGAATGAGAGCTGTAAAAGAGAGATTTGAGAGATTTGATTGATCAAATATCAATTATTTGACACGGTCCAACCCGGAAGAAGAAACGGCAAATACATCTGACGATGTCGAAGCCTACGTGAACATATGTTTTCAATATTTCCAAAATTTTTGGCTGTATATACAATCTTGAACTGACCATATTTATTGTTTCTCATATGTAGAATCGCGTTAAGATATGTTGTAATTTTCAAAAAGTCTTGTCATATAACCCTTCCTTACATGATAAATACCAATACGTAGAATGTAATAATAAAAAAACATCTATATAATATTCACTAAATGCGCAGGTTAAGTAAGATATATAATAAAGTAAATAAGAATTTTTTGCGTTTGCTTTTACCTCTGTAAGTTATTATTATTTTTTTGAAACTTCCATGGGAAGCTAAACACTTTTCTCTTGCAGCTTGTTGGGAAGTTGATGATGATGAAGCGAGGTAAACTTCAGATACGATTACCAATGGATGACAACATTCACATTCGGAGTTCATTCTGATCGTTCAGTTGCATCTACGATAGCATCCAACGAAGCAGTTGCGAGAAAATAGATAAGATCTTTGTGGGTACATCTGTATCCTTGTTCCTCCTGCAGTCCTTACTCTGGAGAACTGTGGACTTGGAGAAAGTAGAAGGCCTCCAGATAAAAGTCCTGCAATGATTGTATCATTTGCCTTTTATATCAGACCCGCATCCTGATGCAAAGAGTTACTATTCCCAAGATGTGGAAGTGGTGAATTGAAATGCAACCCATGGAATCTACTCCTCTGGCAGAGGACTGCTATCAGAAGAGCCTGATCAAGGCGAGTTACAACCGGAATCCAAGTCCTTCGAATATTCCCTTCTCCTCTGGATACGAAGCTCCATACCAAATCCCTAGATACCAAATCCTACTGGTTACTCCACAAAAAGGATGCAGGACTATCTCGTATCTTCAGTAAATATCTAAAGCGCTATAATGTATCATCTTCTTCTCAAAAGTAAAGCTGACATTAGTGTGGGTGTACCTGAAGATGAGGAACGCATTGGAAAACAAAGGAACCTCAATGCAGTTTGGAATATCAAATATGCCTACATCTATAAAAGTTTCATACAAAATTAAAATTTTTATTTTATTAGATAGCAATTTTAGCTGTTCATTTTTGCATTATTTCCTTCTTTTTTTTTCATACTTCTTGCAACGCCTCTATTCTATTTATCCTATGGCTATAGTCTATAACAAACTGTTCAAAGTATAAACTTAAAAGATGAAAAAATAACCTAAAAGGAGTCCAAAGTGTAGAAAATGGATAATGATGGTTAGAAGTCATGGATTTGCTCTATGGATTCGTTATCCTTATTATTTTAATATTTTAACTTTTATAATTTTACAATAGGATGAGTAGTTATCAGGATATTTGTCTTCACAGTTCAGATTGAAATATATATATATTCTTCACCGTTCAGGTCATTGGGACTTTATGTATTCATGAAAATTAGTTTAAAAATAGTGTAAGGATGTACAAACCCGAAACATGTATACCTTTATTATTTGTCAGTTATTAATTTAATTTATCTGATGCTATTTTTTGCTTAATTTATCTGTCGGATTACTCAACTAAGGAATAATTAAAATTAATGTAAATTAAAAATGTCGGCTAATTATTTAACAATTTTTTACTTGTTGGCTATCGCTCCCCCACCAACTCCTACTTTCCTAGGTTTTCATAAAATATTTCTCAGTCATTATACATTATATATAGCATAGTTACCATAAAGAAAAAGACTCTTCCTCCCCCATTGGTATGAGCACTTTAAAATTGTTGTACATCGAATATGTTTCTTTTTCTTATATTTGCCCAGTATACAGTCTAATTATTTGTTTATTTATTTTGTTGATTACACTCTCTTTTTATTATTTCATTCATTCTATTTATTTATTTGGTTAAACAACCTTTATGGAAATACATTTTTGTCCTCCTCTAAACTTTCACTTCCATTTATAAAAATGAAAAGCTGAATTACTGTTCTTTACTTTAAAAGTAAGAAAGCCCACCCGAACTTCAACATTAAATTAATTTTTTTTTTCTGTATGTGGATTTTATAATAAAAATATTACATAATACAAAAGTTGGAAAATAAGATGATACTTGTCTGTTTTATCTTCGGTTAACACCAGCGCTCATGTGTCACTTTTCTGAACTGATCTCGTTGTCTTTTTGATGAATATTGTTGAAATAATTTTTTTTTCGTTGAATTTTTTTTTCCTCCCATGATTCATTTATTTCATTTGCTAAAAATCTACTCTGCCATTGCAAAGGCAATGCCTATTTAAAATTTATTGTAGGCAAAAGAATTTTCATTTAAAATAAAACGATATTAGTTAAGATAAGTGACACCTGAGCGCTGGTGACAACCGACGGTAAAATTTCCATGTACTACTTATATTTTGATATAATTATGGTGTATTTTTTTTTTTTCATTTCCCTAATAATATAGATGATTTTGACAATTTTTCATTTTGGTCCTCATTCATTGGTTCATTAAATTCCCCAGTTTCCCACCGATTCAAGCTAATAATTATGGCGGTTTCTAAGAAAATTCTTAAGTACTCATTTATGTTTCTTTTTCTTTATTTATTTTTGCGAACACTTGTGTATATATAAGCCAAACGAATACATCATAGACCTGGGATGAAAAAAAAAAGTTTCAAAATGTTTTTGTTATCTTAGTTTTCGTCAGATACCCTACCAAGATGTTCTGTCTATGCACAAGTAATTGTCATGATACTTTATATATATTTTATTTAATTAATAGCTAACCTACTTCTGTGAAAGAATTCTAAATTAAGAGGTTCCCGAATATGAACCCGAAAAAATAAAGCAAAAAGGGGTGAATTAAGGGTAAAATGTAAATATAACAACAACTTCAAGGCAATTTTGCCTTTCAATCCTGGGGTTTTGACCCAATGAAAAACGCGTTGAACAATACTTTTTTTGATCTCACATTTTTCGTCACATCTTCAATATTTTTAGACTGATAAATGATTTTCCATATATATCCACACGCACGCACTCAGACACACAATTTTAAATTTTTTATTTTTATTTATTTATTTATTTTTAATACTTATTCAACCCTTTAGATCCATCAAGGGAAAGACTAAGGTTGCTTTGTACAGTTTGCCTTTCTATTTCAAACGCACATTACTCGTAAATGCTTACTCGGGACGGGATTCGAACCAGCCCGGGACCCTAACGGAACATATTTATAGATTCTTTTTTTAGAAGCGTTTAGTAATCGAAAAAAATTTTTTTTAAAAAAAGTTCGCTTCATACTACCAAAGTGAATAGCAAGATTTTTTTTTGTTGTCGGGAGATCTGTATTCCACTATATAATGATGTTATAAAGCAAACATTTGACCCGAAATAATAATCACTTGTGAAGCGGTTATTATTTGGGGTCGGTTTTACGTTCCTTCGTGGAGGCACAAAGACAGTTGGGAAGACCAAAACAGAACTGCGAGAGTCTAAGCAAATTTATTACCCATGAGACTTTATTTACCAGTAACATGTTGTTGTAAACTTATGTAAGTTGATAACATAAATTACTGAACCGATTTTAATAAAATTTAGAATTCATTAAACAATTAATGAGAGGGAGTAGAATAAAAAAATCTATCTGTCCCAGCCAGGAGTCGAACCTGGATCTCCCGCTATCCAGGCCGGTTCACTTGCCAGTTGTGCTACTGGTACTACATAGATTTTTTTATTCTTTTCGCTCTCATTAATTGTTTAAAATTTACGTGGGATAAAATACCACAACCAAATAAAATATTTATTTAGAATTCATTTTGCGTCCGTGAAGTATTAAAATTTAATATAATATTGAGAAAAAAGAATATAATTGTTTTGTTTAAGGGTTAAAATTTTAATGGAGCTATGATATGGGGGTGATTATGCATATTACAGCTGTGGATACTCGCTGACAAAAATGATGAATTCTACATTTATTTTGGTAATTGTTATCATTCCAAAAAAAAATTTTGAAATTTTTTGTGTCGTTTGAAATAAGTATTTATTCATCAATTTAAATATAAATATAGTTTACAAATGTTCGAAGAGGTGTGACCAATGAGCGTAAGCCAGTGGGGAGTGAAGTCCCCTCTTATGTATCCGGAGAATACAACCCTTGTGGTGGTGGGGGCGGGCCGGTGCGAGGGGTGGGGGTACACTCCGGCGCTACGGAGCCCAGTAGAGACGCCGACCCAGTGCCGAACGGACTTGTGTACGAGCCCCGTCCTCCCAGCCACAGTGTGTTTGTGTTCGTACGCCATCAGTAGTCGTCTTCATGTTGTTGTCGCAGTTCGCGGTTGTGCTCCTCATAGCGCTGGGGGCATATGCTCGACGCCCCCCACCCCTCATCGACCCCGAAGAAGTCAGACATGTCTCCAGAGCTGCAGGTATGTATTTTTTTAAAATAAATTTATTGCTTCAATTAAGGGTTAAAATTTATTGGTTATTGGTTCAATCAATAAATTTCTTGTGATGAATTAAACTATCGATTTAAAAAAAAAATATTTTACCTCCTAAGATCTATATCAACATTGCCATACATATAATTTATTAATTTTATACCATACTGAGAAATCATTACGAAAAATGAAGTTATTTTTAATTTTTTTTATTTGAGAAATAAATGTTCACAAAAGAACTGATTCCTTTACTTACCCTTTTCATCTTTATTTTCAAGTATAACTTATATATAAATATAGATAAAGTCTTTATGGACTTTTGAATTTATGATTAAAAAACAGCTTATATTTTTCATCACCTAAGGAAATTCAGGAATGCATATGTACATATTCTCAAACGATAAAATTACATACCTTCAAAAATTAGCTGTATAAAAATAAATTGTTCAATCATATACTTTTTTTATTAAATTGCATATTTTTTAAGCTAACTCATACACAAACATATATAAATTTAGTCGTTCATATAATTGTTATTATTATACAAATCATAATATAATATTTATGTTCGGAAACAAATATTATACAAAGAGAGAATTATCAGGAATTCCGTCTTGGTGGTACTAATTTGTAGCCAACGTTTTTATTTTAGGCAAATAAAATATAAAGTTTTTATGGTTACAATTAATTTTTTAATTCTTCAACTACCAAGAACAAATTCCTGATAATCCTTTCTTCATAAGACTTGACGGTAAACAAATTTATCTCCAAAAATGAATATTATACTTTATATTTAGCGCCAATATTTAATGCCAATTTTTTTATATGAAATATAATAGTTAATATAATTAATTACAAAAATATAATGTACTNTTATTTTATTATTATTTATTATACACTATAAAAAATATTCAGTGTTTTCAATTTATATTTTTAAGTGTGTGAGTATGCGTTTTTAAGGCGGAAAACGGCCAGCATTTCCTTCTATCACGGTTTTTTCTGTAAGATTCTCAAGTGTGAGAGTTCGGCCTTCAGGGGACAAAAAAACGTAGTGTTGTAAATTACATATCTTCTTCTGTGTTATTATGTATCGGTAAATAAACAGAGAAATAAATTAGATAGCGCCTCAAATAGAGGTGTAAAGAAAATTTAAGATAAATTTCATTAAATTTTTCAGACACTTCACAATTTACAAAGCTATGACAAAAAATCCTATGATTTATCTTAAATGCAAATAAACATTTAAAATAATTTTCTATTATACATTGAAAGCAATCATAATCTTAAATTTGTGGAATAAATTATTTATTGTAACATTGCATAGTATAATTCCAATTATTTGTTGTCGCCTATTATTATTTTAGATATTTCTATGTATGCGTTTGAACTAACTATTTAATTAATACTTAATTTAAAATTTTGTTATTTATTTCAAGATCACGGTTCATTTACCGTTTTGTTCTATAAAGTAGTTTTTTTTCTGTTTTTTTTTTTTTTAAAAAAGTTTTGAACCTTGTTTCGTAACATGACAAAACCAATTTGTGATAGAATTTTTTGAAGAACATCATTTGTTCTGAAAATTCTGTCTCCACATTTAGAGTTTCAAAGAAATTGTCGAAAGTTTGTATTCTTCTTTTTGGAATTTGGTATGAACCGAAGAGAAAACATACATTTTCTAGTTAAACATTTTAGTTTTGTTGCGCAACGTGGGATGTTTATTATTTTATTGTAAGATAAATATATTAGTTTTATGGCTAATATATAATATTCTTTTAATTTATTTGTTTTATTCATATAAGTAAATATAATGATACAAGAAATTCGTTAATCGTTATAAAGTTTAGCTCCACAGTAAGACCTGCATGTTTATATATTTTATAAGTTACTTATTTTTATACAAATTATAGTTTGTTTATAAATATAAATTTCAGGAATGCATACATAAGTAAGAATTAATTAATGATAATTTACTGTATTTAACACCTAACTTACAAAATTTTATAAATATTATTTATTTTGTGGTCTTTAATCCCACGTGAATTTAGATAATAAACATTAACTTATCAGACTTGTCTCGGTAGCATAAGTGGTAAATGCACCGGCCCGGATAGCAGGGGATCCAGGTTCGAGTCCTGGCTGGGACAGTTAGATTTTTTATTCTGTTCCCTTGCACTAAAAATTATCTAACTTACAAAAGTTTATTGAGGCCATATTTGTTACATACAAAGAGAAGTAACTTACTGAGTTGTCAGATAGGGAGTTTTCATATTTCACTATAATTTATACATTTTATTGCATCCCTTAGAATTTGTATTTTTATATATTTTGATATCGTTTCCCCTTTTGCTCTTATTGTATCTGTTTGTATTTAGTTCTTGAAGCGTCTGTTTCCCTCCAAGAGTAATAATCTAAGGCTTGATCGCCCCTAAAACCGATCCTACCTACCTACCCTCCAAGAGTCACTCCTGATTTAACACGTTAGGAAAGCGTAGGCCCAAAATTTTGTGAATTAACAACTATTTTTTCCAAGACAAGGGATCAGTTCTGCTTATATAAAAATGTATAGGATTTGATTAACTTTCTTATGGAAATAACTTTCCAAAACAGAAAAACATTTTTTTTTACATTTGAAGGGTATATATTGATTTTTTTTATTTTTCATTTTATTTTAACTATAAAGGAGTGTGTTTTCACTAATACCGAAAGAATATAAATCCTATCCGACCCCTTTTGTAGGAAGTTAATGATTGAGAAGAATAAGAAATTTGGGGACCGCTCATGTATTGTGATTTTTTTTTGGCAAATACTAAGGATCCTGTTTTCAAGACAATAGTGTATTACATGCTTTAAGAAGAAGTAATTTTTTACGCCCCCATATAGACTATTTTCCTGAACACTTAAGAGCTCTGAGCGGAAAACAGTGTCGAACGGAGTCGCTAGGATGTCCACGACATAGAGAGCCTACCCCGATAGTACCCAGATGATGGGTGTCAACATGCTTGTGGAATGAGATGTAACGTGTAAGACATCAAAGAGTATATGAAAATGAAAAAAAAAGTAAATTTATAATATAAATATGTGTGTGTGTAAATATTAAATTGTAGGTTCAAAAAGAGAGTTTGTTGACCGTAGATATTATTCTAAGATGATTTTTGTTGGGGTTCGGTCGAGGTAGATCCAAAAAAACACAAATAAAAAAATGTATTTTTTTTAATGAAGGATTATCTGCCAACGTTTCGGCTTACATTGTAAGCCATCTTCAGGGCTGTAGAAATACAATGTCATGAGAATACAGTAATATCCAGTTAACGACAGAACAGACATAGAACAAATTTCCTCAACTTATTCTAACATTTTTAACATTTTAAAAACCAACAACCCTTCGTCTCAATAAACCTGTCAAAACATTTTTCTCAGTTCCAAAGTCACTTATTCCCAATAATACCCTTCCCCCTTTTTTTCCTTTGTCCTTTTATTGCCCTCTCTTTCAACAGGCCGCTTTCCATTTACACCTTCCTCCCTGTCTTGTACCTGCTACCCCCACTCACCTTCCCATTTCATAACTCAAAACAAATCCATAATGTCCAGTCATGGAAATGTGAACCTAGGGACAAGACGTCCTCTCTCATCTTCATGATAGGTATGTGTGGCAAAATTACTGCTTTAATGATATTTCAATTGTTTCCTGTCAATTAGTTGTTGGTTTGCATGTTTTTTTCAAATTAGTTCTTTTTTTCAATATTTTTTTCAATATTGTTTTCATAAACTTTTAATTGTCCTACACAGTTTTCTACTTTCATACATTATATTATAATTTTCTATTATACTAATTTCAAATATTACTGTATTCTCATGACATTGTATTTCTACAGCCCTGAAGATGGCTTACAATGTAAGCCGAAACGTTGGCAGATAATCCTTCATTAAAAAAAAATACATTTTTTATTTGTGTTTTTTTGGATCTACCTCGACCGAACCCCAACAAAAATCATCTTAGAATTAAATTGTAGGGTGGCCAGGTTAGCTGAGGGTATCCCTTTGTTTGTCGAGAAATAAAAGCTTGCCTAGAGCCATGGGTGTTTAGTACAACGTGGCTAACAGTAAATAGCCCCTCTCTTCATGTCTAAATTTTCAAAAGGTCGATCAAAACTTTATTTTTTTCTTATTATTTGATAATGAATATCTATTATACCATTTTAATTATTATATGTATTTTAAATTACACTCTTGCTTTGTTCAGGATAGTTTTAAGTGTAAAAAATTTTTAAATTATCATAAAGATAATACAAAAATGATGCTTTGATAATTTCAGCCTTGGTTCCGAAAGAACAGTGAATAGTTTTAATGATTTACCTATTCTTAAGTTTTAAGTTGTGATTCATTACTTACCTAATAGTCCAAATTCTCTAAACACTTTTTTCCAGAATAATTTTCATTTAATTAAGAAAAATATGTTTAAGACTATATTATCACAAAAAATTTATGAAAATATTAAATATTAGCATTATTGATTATTATTCAAGTTTATTTATTTTCTTACTTTAACTAAGTTAGAAAGAAGATAATATTTTATTTTATTTGAATTACATTCAAATTATATCACGCTGATAATCATGGTCGTTGAGCGCCTCTAAACAACAAATTATATCATAATGACAGTTAATAATATTCATTTAATAATTAATTTATTTTCTATTAATAGTAAGTTGTATTTTTATTAGTTCAGCATAAATAAATTATATGAAATTTAAGAGTGTAAATAAGTATAAATAAATGAATTATTCAGGTAACATAGTTTAGTAGTATTGGGGAAAAATATAAATATGTACAACTTCGAGAAATAGATCAAAGAAATATAATAAATGTGGATAACAAAGAAAAATAAATTATTAAAATAAGAAAAGGGCATACATTACATATATTTCGTCTTGAAAAATTAAATGGAATTTTTAGTGATAATAAGGGCTTAGATAGAACCTTTGAATGGATAATAAAAGGAATTTTCTCCCAACAAAACTTCATTTTATTAAGAGAGGAATTATGAATGAAAAGAACCAGCCATACAACCTCGTAAAATTAAGTTTTAAATAAATTCGAAAGGGTCCCTCATTGAATTAAGTCCACTTAAGTGCACTGATTTTACTTGGAGTTTTTATAGTCAGAAGATACTTCAAAATTCCCTCTTGATTCAGTTACTTTTGGTTAACGTGCTGAGCTTAAATCAAAGCATTTAGGAATATTTAACCCTGCGAGCCTTGAATTCATTCAGGAATAAAAGAGAAAATAAAGACAAAATTTACAGGTTGCTTAATTTGCAGACTATAAGAGATATGTATTAAAACAAAAACATATGATAAAGTGAATTGTAACTTACAAGAATAAAAGAAAATGGCCAGACAATGGAAAAGGAAAAACAAGAGAAACCTATAGAACAAAGTTAGCAGAAGTCTCTGGTTTTGTTTTTACTAATTGTTATCACTTAAATTATTGAAGCTTTAGTATTACTAATAACCTGCTGATATAATCTCAATAAATAAAATGTGTTTTAGAGAAGATAAATAAATTAAGTAATTTTTCGTAGTTTTTTATTTCCGAGAAAATATTGAATATAACTACATATATTATTTTCGTGCTTTGAAATGCATAATAATTGTATAATATATAATATATCTGCTTCTCTTTAAAAAATCATGAAAAATGCCTAGCATAAACATTGAATGAAAAATAAATAAATTGGCTCGTATAAATAGAAATTGAGAAATATTAATTTCATGCTACTGATAGATAAGATAGATAGCATATGTACATATGTAGCTCTAAAAATCCATTTTAAAACCGAATTTTTAAATTAAACATGTATGCATTAGCGGGAGAAGAGTCTCGGAATAATATTCAATAAATTGTATTTTAAAAGCAATTTAACTGAATTGTAATCGATTTATTATTAATGCTTTAATAATAACTTACATATTTAAATTAATTCTTTAATTTCTTAGAATCCTAGTAATTTATATCAAGATCATAAAGAATGTTTTCGCATTTTTTGATACAAGAAGTTAATTAGTATTATCAGCATTATCGAAAATTGACGATTGTGGGGAAGGATTGAACATTTCTGTTTTGTGATAAAAATATCTAAGTCAGGAGTGAAAACAAACATAGAGAAACAACTGGGAACTGTTTAAAATTAAATATATCTCCATTTATAGATATTTTATTGTAGAAAGTTATTTACTTATGACTTCATTTATTTTTTGTCAAATACTTTTTTCAAAAATAATACTCTTAAAATAAATACTTTATATAAAGCAAGATTGTTTTAGCTAATCAGTAGTTAATACTCTTTTAAAGGCTTTATGAAATAGAGCATAAAATGGATTAGCCTTTTTGAGGACATTATTTTGTTTTACCGATAACTTAGATTAGCTTATCTCATTGCATTTTCAGGGTCTCACCTTATTTATCTGAAAGAGGAATAAGAAAATTTCGGTATCTATTTTTATTTTGCAACAAATATAATGAACAAGTTTTAGAAAAATTATAGTTTTTTTCAGTGAAGAAAATGAAAAAAAATTGTAAATAAATATAAATTTTTGATAGTAAGATTTTTTCTTATCAGGATGAGAGGATAATCAAAAGAATTGGTACCAAATGAAAAAAATTTCCATTTTTGAAATTCCTACCTTAAAACACCCCAGTCATTGGGGGGGGGGGGGGTTAATTAGGAGTAGATAACCAATAAGAAATTTCCTGAGGTCACCACGCTGCAAGATATAGTTGATAACAACAGATAAAGAATTATCCGTGTTTATCTCATCTCAGAAAGTGTGTTGGTTGTTGATTTAGAGAAATGAGCATTGTAAATAAGTGTTGAATTATTCTAGCTAAGCTTTCCAGGATGAGTTCAAATGGAGAGTTATTGACTGTACAGGTTATTAGTAGATATTATTTTGGGGGGGTTCGGTCAAGGTTGATAAAAAAAATGTGTCTTTTTTAATATCTGCCGACATTTTGGCTTACATTGTAAGCCATCTTCAGGGCTATCATGAAGGCGAGAGGGGACGGCGTGCCACCTGGATCAAATGTTCATGACTAAACATGAAGTCATAAACATTTGATCCTGTTAGCAAACCTGCCTGGTAGAATCACCTCTCTCCTTCATGGTAGCTCTGAAGATGGCTTTCAATGTAAGCCAAAACGTCGAAAGATAATAAAAAAATACATTTATTTTTATATTGTATTTTTGGATTAACCTTGACCGGACACCCCAAGAAAGAAAAAACGTTCTTCAATATTTTATTCAAGTTTAACAGTGTATGTCCTTATTTTATTTGTATCATTTATAAATCTGTCAGCGTATTCTGAGTATCATAGGTATACTGATAACATAATCATCATCAAATATGTTGTTAAACATATTACCTCTTACGAGTTTTATCTTGAAGCATTATATTTTAAAAATTCTTTTTTTCATTATTGTTCATTCTTGAAATAACGAAAACAAATGTTTTCCCAATACCACCTGAAACATGGGCTTTTCCAAATTTCTGTTAGTAAACATTACGATTATGCTGGGACGCGACATATAAATAATAGTCGATTGGAAGCACCAATATAGGAATCAATACAAAAAACATATTTACTATATATCTGTAGAGAAATTCAGTAATTTTCTCGTCCATTTAGTGATGAAGAACGAGGTATTTCTTCGTAGACGAATGAACGCCTGAGCTGTTTATCATCGCGAATCTACTTTTCCCCTTATCACTCGTGTGGGCTGATTTGATAATTTTGAGTGTCTGATGTCAAACCTCTTCAAGTGATAGTACCAATTCAATATTTATGACATATATATAATATTTGTTCTTTTTTTTTTTTTTTTTTTTTAGCAAATATTATCAGCGCGATCTTAAATACATTAAGTGTTTTCTTGTTGTAGTCTTAACGTTTATTAATAAAAGTAAAATATTTCCATAGCTATCTTGTGACCCATTTAAAAAGAAACAGAGTAAAATACGAGAGTTGTTACAAGGTATTTACTTCAAAATTCAGTTAGCTGATTTCACATTGGTCTCATAACGCAATTTTTCAAAAATTTCAATAAATATTCATAGATCTTTTATATATATAAATTTGAACTAAAAATTTCAAGATCAAGGAAACACTAAATCCTGCTGTTAATCACTGAAATCAGTATAATGGAGAGAGTATAGTTAGTTAATATCTTAGCTATTGGAGATTCAAAAAAAAAAAAAAAAAATTATGAATACATGTGTTGATCCTAATTTTGCAAGTTTTTTTTTGTTTTGTTTTTTCAAACAATTTAGGAAAATTGTTTATTGAGGAAAGTATTGGAGAGTATAACTTGTTCGATGGGCCGTCTTATTTTACTTATTTATATTGAACATATTATTCCGTCTCTCCATCGAAGCCATACATATTTTACGGAATAATAAGTCCATAAAAAATAAATAAATAAATAAATTTTTCATATATTCTTCATCATTTGATATAACAGGAAAAAAAATATTAACATTTGGCACAGAAATTTTACTATGAGGTAGATAAACCTGACTGGTATTAGGAGGGTTGTTATTTTATATGTTATAATTTTTTTGGTAATATTTATTATGTAATTTTTAAACAACCCTTAGTTTTTT
>KZ808569.1:151114-166114 GCA_000696205.2 Oncopeltus fasciatus | reverse complement strand
GTTTAAACTGTACAATATAATATTGTTATTTTTCTGTGCATGCTCTAACATCCGCAGTTATTAAAATAGAAAAAAAAGTCATTCTTTAAGTTTCTTTTCTTTCTTTTTTTTTTGGAAACCATTATTATTGGCTGAAATTGGTCCAAGAAAAGGAGAGCTAACTATGAGAAATTCTCCTATAATCATTATGTAAAGAGGAAATATTAAGGATTGATCAATATTTTTAAAAATAAAGGAAACATGTTCAGTATTTAGGCTTTCTACTGATCATTGATTTCCATTTGAAGATTTCATTATTGGCAAAAAACTTATTAGGGGGAGGGTTAGTCTACAGGGAGACACCAAATTGAATAATTTTAAACAATTAATGAGAGGGAATAGAATAAAAAAATCTATCTGTCCCACCTAGAAATCGAACCTGGATCTCCTGCTATCCGGGCCGGCGTGCTTAACCATTACACCACAACCAAATAAAATATTTACAAATTGAATAATGGTCAATATTCATTTTTAGTGTTGACGAAAGTTTATTTTTATGTCAGACATTTATGTTCTTTCCCTGTTTCACGAAAATCCCATAGAAATTACGTGAATGTATTAAAAAAAAATAACTTTGAGGATGGACTTTACCCTATGTAATTGATAACAAATTCGAATTATAACTTTCTTCAAACCTTTTTAAGGGCTTATAATGAATTACATACTTAGAAAATTACAAATTTACTAAGGTATTGCTTATATTTTTCACTCAAGCAATGTTTAATTTCCATAATTGAAATTAAAGTTACGAAATGAAGATATATATTAAAATAGTATTAATGGATGATTTAATGTTTATAATTGTAATTGTTCTTATATTAAGTTCTTTTTTAAATTAGATTAAATCAATTGGAGTTCAAATTAAAGTATATTGTTGGTCACTCCACACTGGTTTTATAAATTAGCTAATTTGTTTTAATTTATTTTAGAGTAATATTTTTTTAAATTAATAAATGATGGGCTGAAGATATATAGGCATTTATAATAAAATTATTTTTTTTTCAAATTTGACAATGTTGCCCTTTCAATTGCGGTTTTTGTAGTTACCCTAATTCACCAGCAATACTCAAAATAAGCCTTCACATGCGTATCATGTAATGTTTCCGAAAAAAAAAATCGTTCATCAAAGTATGTTGTTTGTCTGTTTGCGTTTTAACTTTTGTAATAAAAGTTAAATATCTGTAACTGAATCTTAATGTACGCCGTTGAGATAGTAAACTATTTCGATAATAAATATAATTACAAGAAGAAATGGCGGGGAAATTCTGTTGGCATGTATTTAAAGATGAAATAATATCCTGGAGGCCAAGTTCTCCAGGCCTAAGCCCGGCTGATTACGTATATTGATTATATATTCTGTAGATTTTGTAAATGATAGTTTACTCTCTGCTTTATATAGTTTATTGTTCACCTTAACAACTCAATGAGTTTGCACTGACTATAGCCTACTCCAGTTTTTCGATAACACATTATTTTGAGGGATTCCATTTTTGTAACATTAGCTACCTTACTTTTGGTCTCAAGGTAAGGATTTTGGTTAACACAAGTATAGCAGTCTTTGGTAATTTCACTCCTGTCCTGATGGAGATCTCATTCCGAAAGCTTGGCTCTTCTCACTACACCCCACCTGATGAAATATACATCAGTGATTGACTCATTGGTACCAATGATGAATACTTGCGGGCTTTCGTCAACCATGTAGTTAGTTACCTCATTTCCAGCCGACGTCTTCCACCTAAGAGGAAGGATGCTTGGGGTATTGCATTCGTCAAGAATGTAAAACGTCATTCTGATGGAAGAAATTCAAAATATCGATAGAACTGCATATATTCATTCCAAAGAGTTACAAAGTGGTGATGTCACATAATGCACCAAGTCTATTTCTTATCAGCTTGCATGTAAAATGGATGCGAACGTGGCATTAGTTTCCTTAAGGCTATTTATTAACATTGTAAACACTTCCAAACTTTTTAAAATTTGGAGTGTTTCTGATAGTAATCGAATAATTATCAGTAATTAACTATGAATAATTGATTGCCCTCCATTATGATCTACTACTACTACTACTACTACTATGAATAGTGATTTAAAAATAAATAAATGAACGCAGATGTGAACAGAAATTTGTCAGCCTATTTCGTGGAAATTCTTAAAAAAATTTTCCGGTCAGAGTTGCCTGCCTAATTTGAATTAAATGGGTTCTCACCGTTTATATATGCTTGTTGATTCACACCTGTAGTCATCGTTCAGAAAAAAAGATTCATGAGGATGGATCTATGACCAGTTTGGGATCTGGACATCCTGAACGATTCATCGCTTCATTCATCTGAAACAGATCCGGTAACCCCCTGCCGCCCGACACATCACAAGTGTGTCTGAACTTGAATCCAACCACCGGAGTCGTGGTCTGTCTCTCATACCCCCACTGTCTGCCGTCGGATAATAATAATTTTCTCTTAGTTGGAAGTTCTTAAATAATCTCAACAGGCCAGTAACAAAACACGTGTGATTCGCTGGACTTCAAAAAGTGACCGCGGCTGTGTTTTTGATCGTAATACCCAAATCACACGTTTTTATTATGAAAACAATTTAATATAATATAGTGCAACTATATGAAGGTGGAAGTATAGTACTTGGGTATTTATAATATGCCAACAATCATTATTTCTTATAAAATGTAGAAGGTTAAAATTCAGATTGTGGCATCTGCTCTTTCTTTCAATTCCTCCTCAATCAATTTCTTCCCTCACCTTAAAAAAAAATAAATAATAAATAAATAAGTAAAATTGTATATATTTTCCTCTAATTGCTAAACACTTTCAGAATCAGTCATTTCATCTTAGTAGCTCAGTCACCTTATAATGAGTGATCCTGCCTCGTAAGCTCTAGGTGTACTGTAACACACTGTATAACTACACTAGAGAGCTATACTTTATAAGGTGACTGAGCTCAAAAGATGGAATCATTGATTCTGATGAAAACGTTCAACAATTAAAGAAAAATATATATTAAGTGCGAAGTATTGAATATTGTTTAATAACTCTTATTGTCATCAAATACACAACCAACGCAAAAAAAAAAGAGCCAATACTTTCATTTTTTGTGTGTAAATTTGAGGCCAGTTAAAAGTACCCAGTCAAGGACGAAGCAATTATTAGCCGAGTACTAGAATTTCGAACAATAGAGGTTTTTCTTATTGCTTTCGGGGTGCTTTCAAGGTCTGTGACGTCATTATTAAAATCTCTGACGCCATCTCAAAAATTCTGAAATAACTTTTAAACTGTAGTTTTAAAATGATAAAAATAACTTAAAACATACCGATTGTAATTGAATGCACCCATTTTTGGTTGTCATGTGTAAATTTGATGTACAATAATTTTTTTTTAAAGCTCAAATAAATAATTGATTATATAGTTCCTCTCATTTGCGCGAATTACAAGCTCAATATTTTTCTTAGCAATATTATATTTATAATCCTAATTTTATTACTTATTAGAAAAAACCCTTTAAATCAATTATCTTGTATTTTTCTTATCATGTACTTTAAATCAAATGATTTAATCTCGAATCGGAGAATGAATTTTTCCTTTCTTGTTTGGGTAGAATATATAATCTACTATTTGTCGTGTCCCCCCAAAAGAAATTTTCAATCAGGAAGAATCGATTATTTATTTAAGGAAAATTATTAAAGGCTGGGCTGCATCAAATTTACTTATGGTAACATTTCGGACATCTTCCTGTCTCGCAATTAATCGGTATAGATTTCTCATGGTCAAATTTGTATAAATTCTTTCTTATTATTTGACAAAAAATTAAAAAAAAAGCAAAAGAACGGTAAATTTAAAGATACATTTTACTAAATTGCTGCGATCCACTTAAAAATCAGTATATTTAATGTGTTTAGTGAATTGGTTGGTCGTAGAGTATTACGCGTATTTTTATTTTAAATATACGCGTAAGAAATTAATCAGGGCTTCTGTCAAAATGAGAAAAATAAAATACTCAAAAATTATTGGGTAATTACATATTTTGGAGTATTTTATTTTTCTCATTCTGACCGAAGCCCTGATTAGTTTCTCAAGCGTATATTTAAAATAGAAATAACATTTATAATAATTTGTCACTAGCTACTCACTCACCTGACTGGAACTTTGGTGTACGTAACCAACAATTGATAAATTAAATTTTCCTGAAGCATCTCATATTATTAAATCGCCTCATTAAGTTAAATAACCTTTCTTTTGTTGAAGGTTATAAATTTATCAAAGCTGTTATAAACAACAATAAATGTTTTCCACTACTACTTTAAATTGGGAGTGATGGATTGATGTAGGAAAAAAAATTTCTAAAAGAATACTATTAACCTAATCTTTTGATTGTTATTGATATTATCTTCCTGTTAGTATTATGATCAAGTCTTAATTATTTTTAAATAAAAGGCATATCGATCGCATTATAGAATGTTTTTGTCATAAATATTGGAATTTAATTTCGACATTTTTTTATATTTAAAATACTTAGGATGCTATTATCTGAAAAATTTATTTTCTGAAATATTGTTATTGTACAGTAAACTACAAAACATTTTAAACCCTATTAGTTATGAACTATACAGTTTACAACCATTAAAATTTATTTGAAAATATATGTAATTATCAAGGAGTTAGTGAAGGTCAGTCTTATATAGACAATATTTTTCATCTATGTAATGACAATTGCAGTATAAAATCAGTAAATTTTGCACAAAATAAGTGGATGAGCTTAAAATAATTGCATTCTAGTATTTTAACATTTCTGTAGGTCCACAATTGTCTATTTGGGAACAAAGTGCCATAAAGTTTATATAATAAAGTTTATATAATAAACTTCATCAGCTTATATATATATATATAACACGCATGAAGTGTATCATAAATACTAATGCCAATAGAGCAAATAGCTAATCAATGTAGTGGTATATTATTATTATTAACTACCGAATAGCCCATAAGTATGTATTCATATAACAGTGCACGGAAGTTATTGTAACCTTTGCTTGAATATTGCCAAAAAAAAAAAAGAAAGAAGGTTTTTTAAACGAATAAAATAGAAAACCATATTCGCTCTAGATTTATGTATTACAAAAAAAAAATCTGAACGCTTTAGGTCTGCGTCCTAAGAGCTCAAAAATCTTTCATATGAGGGTAGCAAAAGGACTATTTTAGGGGATTTATGTGCTCTGAAGATGTGACTTTAAGCGTCGAAAGCCCTTATCTTATGTATGCAAGGATATATGAGTATAGTGCTTAGATAGGTTTCTATTTCATCTTTCAATTTATGGTTCACGCAGGCTTCCAAGGTCGTCAGATGTTTGTAGTATTACTTCTTCCGGGTTGGACCGCGTCAAACGGTGGTTTCTTGTCGAGCTTTCGAATGGCCTGCGATGACTACTCATTCCTGAAGAAGCCCAAAGTGGATGTGCAAAAGCTCAGCAGAAATCATCGGTTGACGCGGACCCATCCGGAAGAGGAAATTGTAAAATCGTAATGAAAATATTTGAAACTTATGTAGGCATCATAATCTAAAATGTTCAAAATAGTTAGAGGTAAGTGCCGAGTTCAATCGACGGCAAAACATAAGGGTACCCGTTATTTTATAAATTGAATTAAGTAAATAAGTTTACTTGGTTAATAGACACACAATTTTTCTCAATATTTATTTATCGTTTTATGACTTTTCACTACTTGTTAGTTAACACTTAAAGTTTTTAACTAGACGTAGAGAAATATATAGTGGTTTCTTTCAAAAATTAAGTCTGGAGTGAAATTCTTTCAAAAGAAAATTTAAGACAATTTCTAAAGAATATCTTATCTATATTAGTTGCAAATATAGAGTTGTTTAACTTCAAATAGAAAACAATTTGTACTCAAACAGAGAAGTACATATATATTCCCTATATAAAAAGACTGAGGAAGTAAGTAAACATTTTCATGGTTGTAATCAACAGCTTGATAGTGAACCATAAGGTTATATAATCTATCTGTAAGGAAAAAGTACAGAGCACAAAAAGAATGGTCAGGACCATATTTGGCATGTTGAAATCCCCGACAATAATTCGCACGCACGTTGGGAAACCCACTATTTATTAGTGAGCTCAATCTGGGATTCGGCATATATAATACATATTCCACGAATATGTACTTCTCGGAAAGTTATGTCTGACTGTTTCCTTTGAAAGCGTTATGGGCACTAATTTGTACAAAATCTGTTTGCCGACAGGAATAAATAAATATATATCATGATACATTACTTTACCTCGCTTTTTCCTGGGATATAGCTCCTCCCATTCAAAGAAGACCAAGGAACAATACCTCATTGGAATTTATTAGCGAATAAATGATAACATATTCTCTTATCAGTGGCGTATGTAATGCGTAGTTCATATTTGTTATGTCACATTATTTTTGACTTTTTGTAAGCAAGTAAAGAATTAATCGGAGGATCAGTTCGGGTCTCGCAATCCTTGTGAGTTCAAATTCCGCTCAGGGCAATCTTTCATCAATCAATTTATTTATAATCTTATCCTAAGCCATGGATGTTTAGATTAGGGTGGTGACATGTAGATAGCCCCTCCATCCATTACCCTTAGAGATTAAGAGGGGGACTTACACTTAAACTAAAAAAATGGGTAAGCCGCGGAATTCATTCGAGTCGCTAAATCCTAGCGCAGTGGATTTACTTAGGCAAGCTTATATCGAGAAATATACTGTACCTGCTCAGTGAGATAGGTGTTTAAAACAAAGTGGCTGGAATTGAACATCCACTCCCTCCATGAGCCAAAATGTTCAAAAAGTATGTTTAAATAAATAATAAAAAAAAAAAAACAGTATTAAGTTTGACCCGTTTATCATCTGCTAAGTATGTATGGAAGATCCGACGTTGACAACTCAGAGGTCCTTTGTAATACCTATCTGTTCCTGTTATCACTGTTGAGTAAATCTGTTATCCGCCAGAGATTAACCGTCTTGGACGTGATAAGGACCACTAACAAAGTTCTCGGGTGTCAAATCCTCTAGTTCCGCATAGTAATCAAATATATTCAGAATCGGAATATTTGCGTGCACCACGAGTGTAAAATAAAATACAATGGTACTTGTACATAAACTATTTCTTGATAGAAGACAAAAGTTCAAATATTAATGGCATCACTTTAAAAATACTACTTTATTGCACGACTAGTTTCGCGTTCTTATATGCCTCTTCAGATGCTTAACATGTATTATACAATTTATGACAATAAATTTCCCGCATAGAAATCTACTTCAAAACAGTCTTAACAGGCGTGCCTATCGAAGCGGAAGGTTCGTCTTTGTAAATTGCATAATAATTTTAGGTTTGCGTTTAAGTACGCAAAACTAGTCGGGCTTTTATAATTGTTGTAATTTATTCTGACCTTTTGCATTCCATCAATAAGTTGAAAACACATGGTCCTATTTCGAATAATTTTATGTGTTTGTTAAATAGTATACTTGAATGCTATTGGTAGGGGATGCTCTCAACAGCCATAAATACATTCTTAAATAACATTTTTAATATGCGTTTTAACATATAAAATATTTTAGAGCTTAAAAAAAAAAAACCAATGTTGTAAATTTGGTCTTCTACTCTAACTATATTAATTAAATATAAAAGCAAGTCTATATGTTATAAAGCAAAAAATAAATGCCTAAAATAATAAAAAGTATGTGTACTTTACATCATAAATATTTTAATAATTATCTTAAATACTGGATATATATATATATGAAAGTTTANTATATATCCAGCATATGTGGTAACAGAATGTTTTATCCTCCCCTCTTGCGTTTTGAAAAAGTGATAGTTAGAAATGTTACAGCATTCTTCTTTTTTGTGGTTCATATAATAAATAAAAGACAAAAAGACAGTGCAAAAATAAATAAATAAATAAAATCAGACGTTCTTTATAGGAAATATGTCTATATACCAGCCATGAACATTTGATCCAGGTGGCAACAAGTCTCTCTCTCGCCTTCATAATAGCCCTGAAGATGGCTTACAATGTAAGCCGAAACGTTGGCAGATAATAAAAAATACTTTTATTTTCTTTTGTATCCACCTTGAGCGAGCTCCAACAAAACTTCTCTACTGCTAACTATATACCATTTCTATAAATCACAAACAATTAAAAATATAAGAAGTAGTATGTAAGAAAGTTCTCTATGTAAGAAGTAGTAACAGAAGTATGACTGCTCGAGCAACATCTCCACTTTTGTTAATTATTAACAAATATCAGTATTATTTATTTGTTTTTTAATTATTTTATTTTACATATTTATATCTAAACCGGTACCCTTAAGCACATTTAGAAGATGTGATTGACAAATAAAGTAATTGATGAGTGTGAGACAGATAGCGTGTGCCTTCATAATCTTCTTGTTGCCCTGTCAAGGATGTGTGGGGATAATGTGTATAAGGTCGTGCTTTTGACCGTATAACCAGCAGTGAATATACATGTGTATAAACATGAGGCTATACATGAGTTTTGTGTATTAACTTATTGTTGGTATAATGTGTAGTGTTAGGTTGGAAGACTATTTAGGTGTCCGGGCGATCTGCCTAAAATTTGAGATTGGATGGGTCTGTAAGCGTTTGGAATCAGGGGTTGGTAAATTAAATAGCGAGGCGACACTGTGAAAGTATTCTTCAAGCGTTCAACAGGTTGATGAAAAGCAGTACAAGTTGTTGAGACAGCTATTTCTCCTATCCCAACAAGATGTGTAATTTCGAGTATTCAAACTATTTTTACAGCATTCTCTCACATTTTTTCTATGCAAACTTATAATAGATCTAAAATTGTTGTCTTGTTTCTAAAATATCTGAAATAATTTTAATTTCCAAGTATTTTATTTTCAAGAAAACAACAATTTCCTTTTAACTGTGTTTATCGTTATTTTCTCAGAAAGGCACCTATTTTTTTTTTTTTTTTTTTTTTTTTTTGTGTACAGTCTTTGAGTAGAAATGTACAAATACCTTTGCTAAAGTTTTAAAGATATTTCCATGGTCACATATCAACCACAATAGACAACATCTTGGTATTTATTTATAGACTAAAATTGTGAATTAACTGATAATGCATTTTATATAACCGTATTATCTCCCAGAAATATCATCCCTCTTACTATATCTATAAATAATTTTATGTTCTTGCGGATTTTTTTAAACACAGTTATTAAAGTACTGATAAATCCCAAAACATGTAAAACAAAATAAGTATTTTTATATAATATATAAATGACCGTTGCCAATTATAATTGATTAAATGTGTGGTTATCGGTTCGAATTATATAAAATCACTGTATTTGTCTTGAAGTATAGGATTTTCTTTAATTATTCCTTAGTAATATTATTCTTTTATCAATTATTCTTTTACGACATTAGAAAAAGAAAAAAAAACAGCCGTTGGTCAGTATTTATAGGATTCTCATAGTAACTCACAAAATATATAACACTTCACTTGCAAAATATTAACCCACAGGTTAACAAACTAATAAAAATAATTATTAAATAAATCCACACCGATAAAATTTTCAATGCAGATTAAACATCATTATTGGCTGAAATTTGATGAATCTATGAGGAATTTAGAGGTAAAACTAAATTTTTGATAATAATAATAGGAATTATTTGATATTTAAAAAATATTTTTTATTATCATTAATGTCTTTATCATTGAGCGTTATTTCAGAGCATTTTTTTTATTAAACTTTTTATTTGCTTATTACATTCTGTTAAATAAAAACAGTTTGTTATCTGATCACCACAATGAATTTAAAAAAAATGACATACAATGTCAATTACATGAGGAGAGAAGGTGACCAATGACACCACTCTCAAATTATTTACAGATTATGTCTCCAGGAGGTCACGGGACCATCTTCGTTTGAGTCGACGGGGAGGGTTGTAGGGTTGGAGTTGGAAGACATGGTCCGTGCTAGTAGATTAGGATTGTATGGCAGTTTACTGTAGAAAAGGCTGAAGCGGGAAGAAATTAGATCCAGAACAAAAGGAATATTTAAATCGTGGTGAAGAGAGGAATTGGATTCGTAATAGGGAGCATTTGCGATTATTTGGAGGGTTCTGGATTGAAAGGACTGGATTCTTTGGATGTTGGGAGGCTTGGCGGCACCCCAGATCAGAGCATTTGTATGAAAACGTAGCACCTCCTTCACTTTTCTATCCAGGTCAGTCTAGAGCCAGCCTGTCCACTCCGTATTATATGATCAATTACGCCCATTATTGATGTAATATGGGAGATTTTCTTAGCTTATACGTTTAGGACTCCTTTATATATTTAGTGGCACACAAATTCATTTGAAACTAGCTTAGTTTGTATAATTTCAATTTTTTTTTTTTAATTTTACTTGATTGTAAGTAAATATTGAAATATCCTACTTAAACCAGTGAGACTCATATATTATCGGAGCATTGCGTACTTGTCTACATGAACATACATTATCAATAACTCATAGTGTACAACCACAATTGACGCAGTCGAAATAGTCTGAGTGCGTCGTACAAATCGACTGTCTTTCCTTGGTGTCGTCACAGCTCCCCTCTTAGATACTACAATGAGGCAAAAATTATTTAATCTTATCGCATTCACGATGGCGGAAATTCTATATTTGTTCTTGACAAGGACAATAAGGCTATTTTTACTTATCAGCCTTTCTTGTAATAATTCACCTTTAGTTCAGCGAATAGTTGGTTTATAAGCCCATGGGGTCAAGTAAGGATATGTAGTGGAAACCCTCTTGTTTTAAACACCAGTGGCACTAAGCATGCTTTTATTTCTCTGCTGATTACTTAATAAACTTATCGAACTAACATTAAATGTCTTCGCATATTATGCAATAAGCTTCCGCACAGATCATTCCAAAAGAGATTTTGGAAATTGTAGCAGTTTTTTTTTTCTTTTTTCGCTTGGAGAGATAATCAATAAGGAATTAAAGGTCCTGAATGTTTATGAGGCTCTAACTTAACACTTTTTTTTTTCATTTCTCTAAATGTGCCTTATAAACATTTCGGGTAGTGGATGAAGGTGCCCTTTACTCTTGGAAACTTTTCTTTAAACACCCGTGGCTCTGGGCAAGCTTTTAGAGAAGTGTCTCTTCGTCTAACCCTGATATTTATCATCTAATTGTTATCATTACTTACATTTATATGCTTCTATGTTATAACATGCTTCGAACATGGCTTATGTAATGTGATTTGGAATTATACTAAGTTATAGTTATGGACACTGACGTTTAACTTATAAGTCTCACTTTTTTTTTTCTTTTTTTTTTTTACCACCCCAAGAAATCATATAGGGGTGGTAAAAAAAAATGTAGGGAGGGGCTATCTGCAGGTAGCAGCTCTATTCTAATCACTGTTGACTCTGTTGAAACTTTTATTTCTCTATTAAAAATTAGGAGGAAATCTAGAAGCGGGAATATAAAATAAATGCTAGACGGGTATTTTCAAGTGGAAATGTTTCTAGATTTGACTAATGCTTTGTCTTAGACAAGTACAAATGGGAATCCTTGTTAGTGGCAGTAATACAGACCTCCGTGGACTAATGAGTAGACAACGTCACAAATGTATGTATGAAATAATGTATGCAATTAGCCTTTATAGAAAAATGTAAAACAGTGCCTTATCTTAAATAGGTATATCCTGGGGACCACACCCTTTTTTTTTTTAAATTGCTGTTTTATATATATATATACATTCAATTTGAACTGAATAAATAATGGCGAGAGTAGTAAGAAATAATTTGTGCTAACCTACATAGTTGACTTTGTTGACTTAATTTGCATTTTGGAATCATAGATACCGTTATCAGAAATACATCACTTGTAATGCAAGAGCAGATAAAACAAATTTGTATATGAACAATCACCCCACTTCCCACACATACACACATATATATTGTGTGTGGAATGACTATATAACTTTATTTTATTTTTCAATGGTTATTGTGCATTGGATGATTTGCTTTATCCCAAAATATCTTCCATATTGTATGTTACATGTGTGTTTAAAACTAGAGTATATTAGTATATGTTCACTTTATTTATGGCTTCTCTAAAATATGATTGGATTAGTGTTGAAGAAGTTAAAAATGCAACTTAAAATGGCTGTTTAATAAGGCAAAAGATACAGATTGATTTCCTTATGTGTATATATATATATATATATATATATATATATATATATACACCACAGGAACACGAGGGAGATAAATCTCTTGACTAAATTTCAAAATATCTTCCCTAATGTATGTTAAGTGTGTAATTTATGACTTGAGCATAATTACTTTATTTCTAGCTTCCCTGGTATAGGATTTAATAAGTGTTAAAGAAAATAAAAAAATTAAATGGCCGTTTGATGAGAGTCCAAAGAGATCGATTTATTTCCTCCATAGAAATCTTCTGAATCCAATAAATAGCGATAACCACAGACAATAAGACATATGTACGACAGACATAACATATCTTTCTTTTCAGGGAAATCAGAGCTAGAATCGAAAACACTTTTTGAAAATCTGCACAAAAGGGAGATAAAAGCTAATTTCATATCATCTCCTTTTTCTTATTTGCGAGAAATTGATTTTTTCCCTTGGGAAGAAAAGTTTCTGATGTCCTCGCCAGATATTTTATCTATAATCAGCTTTAAAAAAAAAAAAAAAAGTAAATGTTGCAATAACAACAGCAACTTTGATGTATTTATTTACTTAGCCAAAGGAGTTGTTTTTCTTCGAGAGTTTGTTAGATGAGAGATTTTTTTTTTTTTTTCACTTTAGTTTATTGATTTGCATATCAAATTCTCTTATCTATAGAATCCTTTCAGTTTCTAACGATTGGAGAGCTTTTTCTCAAGACTCGGTAAACAGATCAAGGTTGCATGTCGGTGGAGATTTGATTGCGGATAGCCGCAGTGGGAGAATCTCCGAACGTATTAGAAAAGAGCAAGGTGGAAAGTGCAGAGAGATTGCGCAAATGCGCGGAGAACAATGTAAACAGTTTGTTCACGATTCCCCACGAGGAACCCCCCCCAAGGAACAATAAAGTATTGCTTGTCCTCCAAAGCCATCTGCCACGTCATAGATGTCCTCCTTTATTCGATTATGCTGATACAGGCCAATTACCGACTGCATCTCGTCCGTAAATAATTGTAGCGTCACTTTGATTAATGGTCGTCCAATGAGAAATTCCCCCCCCCCCCAGACTGTCTTGTGCAATTAAACAATATATTGTCTCGCAGTGACATAATGAATAGCCCGTTTCTTCATAGGATTTTAATAATGGATTTAGAGATGGTGGTGTCTCTGGCCTTAGTTCAAAGAATCCCGCTGAAATTCGAATGTCAAGAGTTTTAACTCCCGATTTGGTACTGTTTCTCTGATGTTTAGAATAGTGTGGATATCTGTAGGTAAACCCTGAATACATTTTGCACAACGTAAATAACCACTCCACTATATCATATTTGAAATTAATAAAAGGGGCGCCAGGCTAGCTCAGGGGACCCGTACGGGTCTCGCAATCCTGACGCCGCGGGTTCAAATCCCGCCCAGGTCAATCTTTTATTTATAATATAGAAGCTTGTCCTGAGCCATGGGTGTTTAAAATGGGGTGGCAACCTGTAGATAGCCCCCCCCCCTCCAATGACCCTAAGTGGTTGCAAGGGAAGCTAACACAGCAAAAAAAAAATTAATAAAAAAGATGGAAGGTAAATAATCTAAAGAATTGTCATCACTGCCAATGTATATAACAGAACTATCATATCTTCCGTAATCCGTCTTCATTGGTTCTTCTTCTGAGGATAGTTTGCAGAAACCAAGACGGATAATAGAAGGTATGATAGTTAAAAAGATGGAAATTGATATTGATAAATTTTACTTCGACCATGAAATATTGGTACTAGATATACCTTAATATTTTCTATTTGGATTTTTTTGATCGGCCTGTAATTTGAAATTTGAAAATTAGTATTTGATGGATATGACACTCTTCTATTTTTTGGATGATTTTTCGAGATGAGGATATCTTTAGTCTTGATTTTATTTTTGTAGTAAGGGGATTTGCGAAAATGTTGTTTGTGGGTTAATGGGATTTCTAGTGTTTTCAGCCCATACACATTTTGGGAAGGGGTTTTTTGGCAAGGTGATACTGGTGTCTGTGATATAAGAAATTTGAAGAGAGCGGATTTTGCATTCTTCGTGGGTGAGAGGGGGGGGGGGGTGACTGTAAACTAGTATTTTAGATTATATTTAGAGGAAAATTTCATCAATTTTGTATTTTTAATATAGTTTCAAAAATCTTGCTTATCCTTTAGGTAGAGAAATAAAATTTCCATAATGTTGTTTTTATTCATTTGTTTTTGTTTCTACTGACAAACGGTCATGTAATGTAAATTAAGTATTTATTTTTTTTAATCAATGGGTTTTAATAATTCTTGCAATCTTCTTTGGGAACTAGAAATACTTATAAGTAGATTTTTTTTTTGGGGGGGGGGAGTTCCGTCAAGTTTGATCCTAAAATACAATTAAAAAAAATGAGTATTTTTTTATTATCTGCCATCCATCCTCAGGGCTATCATAAAAGTGAGAGGGGATGTCGTGCCACCTGGATCGCATGTTCATGACTCAAATCATGTTCATGATGCAAGTTTTGGATCAACCGTTGCCGAACCCAAACAAAAAAATCTACTAATAATCTTTAGGGTCATAATCTTTCTATTAGAAAAACGTATATTTTCATTTATGCGAGAAATATATTTTTCCATAAGAAGTATTTTATAATCAAAGTGTGTCTTTAATGAGAATCACTTGGATAGATTTTAAAATCCACTTGTTTAATGAGTGTACCTCTATAGTGGTTCGAGGAGTAGACCAAAAAAAACTTGTTATAATAATATTAA
>KZ808569.1:130067-147634 GCA_000696205.2 Oncopeltus fasciatus | reverse complement strand
TTTAATTTTTTTTTTTTTTAATGTATTTTCCCTAAAACGGGTGTTAATGAATTGGTGATTGGCTCTACTAACGCTATTTTGGTCAGCGTTTTTCAATTAGGAACATCTGTAGTATCACAATGGATTTTAAAACTCCATCAACCTTTGATGGAAAATAGATCAATATAGTTAGTTCTATAGTGAAATCAGTGTTGCATGAAGGTTTTTTTGGGACTGGATACAACCGACTATAAATGTATGGTCTGATCATTATTATATATATTTCTTTTTCAATCTTTGATCAGTGATAGTAAATATGTCATGACTTTAGATAGACAAAATAATGGTATGTATTTCAATGGAACTAAAAAATGGGTACTTAAGTGTAGGCCATTAATCTTTTTTTCTTCTTTTTTCACTCAGCTACACACTAATTGAGGTTTAAAGTTCATTCAGTTGATATTCAAGTTAATTTATAATATAGAAGCTTGTCCTGAGCCATGGGTGTTTAAAATGGGGTGGCAACTTTACGCATTCAGTTGATATTCAAGTTAAAATACCTTATTTGATATCAATAGAAGTTTGGGGTGTGGTGGATTCTAAAATTATTCCAATATCTTAGCCTTTAAAACATTTTTCTTTTTTTTTCTCGTTTAGATTTGAAGGAATGAAAACCGATACAAAACATAATTCCTCCTCTTGAATATTTTGCACCAAACTTCATATATAACAAAATGAAGTTGGATTTTTTTTATTTTTATGACGTGAGGGACATTGTCACAATATATTTAACTGTGTTTAAAATTCCGAATGTTTTTTTTGTTTTATTAATATCTCCTTAGAATATCCTTAGAATGACAACTACATTATATCCTCAGGCTTATTTGTACTGCACATTCGCAAGTCCTTTCCTACAGGCTGGTGACAAGCAGATCTGCTCGGCGTAGGGGATTCAATAACAGTCATAGGTACGAAAAATAAGAATATGATTAATTTATTGAACCGGTTATTTGGAATTGTGTTATAACCTGAGAGGTGATCATCATTTTACTGTGACAACGCCATTAATAACCATTCTCTCTCTTATATATTATCATAATGTTACCATCAGGCATTGTCTTTTTTGTGGAGCAGAACTTTTTTCTTGAAGTTAATTAATTGATTTATCCATATATTTAAAATCGTTGAACAAATGATCATTTTAATAAAGCCATAATTCAAAATGCATAAACCAAATACACTCAATGTAACCACATGTTTATATTGTGAACAAATATGAAGCGCGGGTATTAAACGAAAATTACCCACAATTTTAAGCAAAAAGACAGTTGTTTAACAATTTTATTTGAAGCCAAAATATCAAATATAATAAAATTTATTAAAATTGTTTTCCTTAATACGCTTTTTTCTAAATGTTGTAAAATTACATTTTACTAATATTATATCGCATACATTTCTCAGGTCCTACCCTCTTTATCTTCAATTTAAGAGGATTCTAAAACTGGAAATTTTGGTCATTTATTGACAGAATCATGGGTTTGGTGTTTAAAAGCGACATACCAAATATATATTTTTTTCTTTTTTATTTAGGTCGAAACACTGGGGGAAAAAAAAACTTTTTTGTTTGCGAATTAGTTTTAATTCTTCAGATTCCAAAATCGAATCCCTGATTAAACTTTTATCACACATTTTATTTTAAAACCAATTTATTTTTTTTACAAATAATTGTTTATTTATTTATAAACAATTTTTTGATCGGTTCAATTTTAATAATACATTCAGAGAGAAATTATGTATAATGTGATATGTTACCATGAGAAATACCACAAATGCTGATTAACGATTGTGTTTGTTTTACAATGAGGGTAGCCATTAATGATCTCTAAGGCGTCGGCAAAAATGCAGTTTTTTTTTTATTGTTTTACCTGGAAATGATAACCACATATTTTATCAATTATAATTCAACATTCGTTCTGACATTGAACAAACATTTAAGTTTTTGAACAAAATTTAAGTAACTGGGTGAAAATTATATATATAATTATTTTATGTTCAGTTTTTGTNAAAAATTTATATAAAATTTTTACATAATATTTTTCTTTAATTACATTCTTGAAGTCAAGTTCTCTAAGAAGAAATTCGACAGCTGAATGATTCCTCAATAAAACTAACTACTAGTATTTTGGCTCTTTTAAATCCTTTAAATTAAGAATAATCCCAGATTGTCAACATTTTTTTCGTTATAGCCTGGCAACAACATTGAGCAAATATAATATTCTGTATACTGTTAAAAATGAATTCTACTTTAATTTAAAAATATCTATTATTTTTACTTAATAAAGACAACCATTGAAGGTTTTCTAACGTAAATACAAGAGGCATTCTTTAATGAACTAATATTGTATTATTTATCTAAACAACAATCGAATAGATTATCGCCAATAATTGGTCAGTCACGTCAAGTGTTTTCTAAGTAAACAAATCAGTCATTGTAGAATTAAGAGTCTGGATAATTGTTCGCCTGCTTTTTCCAACAGGCAACTAGCGAGATCCTCTGGTCTGCTCTTTTCGACTAACCTGCTCTTCTCCACTGGTCTGCTCTTTTCGACTAGTCTGCTATTTTCCACTAGTCTGCTCTTTTCCACTAGTCTGCTCTTTTCTACTAGTCTGCTCTTTTCCACTAGTCTGCTCTTTTCGACTAACGTTCTTTTTTCCAACAGGCAGCTAGCGAGATCCTCTGCTCTGGTCTTTTCCACTAGTCTGCTCTTTTCGACTGGTCTGCTCTTTTTGACTAGTCTGCTCTTTTCGACTAGTCTGCTCTTTTCCACTAGTCTGCTCTTTTCGACTAACGTTCTTTTTTCCAACAGGCAGCTAGCGAGATCCTCTGCTCCACTAGTCTGCTCTTTTCGACTGGTCTGCTCTTTTTGACTAGTCTGCTCTTTTCGACTAGTCTGCTCTTTTCCACTAGTCTGCTCTTTTCGACTAACGTTCTTTTTTCCAACAGGCAGCTAGCGAGATCCTCTGCTCTAGTCTTTTCCACTAGTTTGCTCTTTTCCACTAGTCTGCTCTTTTTGACTAGCCTGCTTTTTTCCAACAGATAACCAGTCACACCTCTCTATCAAGGTCTCCACTCAAGGGCACAGAACCCACTCACTATGTACTCGCAGAGACATAGAGTAGAAAGTACAAATCCAGTACAAAGGACAAGAGAATTCGCACACCTTCTTGGAACATTTCCCACATAAACGAAAGGAAAACACTTAACGGTTCCCTTTCCCAAGAACTCTAGCTTGCCCTTGTTTGTGCCCTTCGCGGCCTCATTGATCCTCTTATCTTGAAGTGTGTCTGTCTACCTGAATTAATCCATCCCCTTTCTCTAAGGGTGGGAATAGTACTGACAGCACCCAGGTTACTGGCTTTCCCCTGCCCACCCAGTAATCTGCTACCACCCCCAACCCAAACTCTCTTTCATTTTTTTTCTTCTTCTTTTTCATTAATTGATTTTGAGTTATTTATTTGTCAAATAACTTGGTCCAATCAAACGTTTACTCTATCTTATTCATTTTATATAATAATAAAAACTCGGGAGTAAAACAAACCTTTAGAAATAGAAGTTCCTAGTGAGATTTATTTAAACTCCTTATTTTATTGGATACGTTTGAAGATTTTTCTGATTAACTTTAATTGTGAATGATTATTTATATAATCTTGTTAATTGGTTAATAATTACAATTCTGGATCAAATCATATTCACATAACGCAAACAAATGGCTACTTTATCTAAGGTTCGTCTAGGAATTGAAATATACAACGACATGCGATTCCATCTCTATCAAATTGCTATTACGAATAAAACAGCTTCTTGAAAGAAAACAGAAAAGGATTTCCAACTTTGTAGTTTTGCAAATGATCTCGAAAATCAAAAATAATGTTGGTATTTCTAAACAAATATTTTTAATGTGGGAACCTCGTTCAATCCAGTCACATTAATAAATATCACGATTTAAGAGTTCACTGGGGCTTAGATCGAAAGTTAGTAAAAAAAAAAAAAAAAAAAAAAAGACGAGAATGTAGCTACTGTCAAATTGAAATCCACACATCTGTTATTATAATCAGAGAGGTTTAATTCAGTTATACAATTTATTTAAACATATATTACAATTTGAACTGTAGGAGGTTTATCGTCACATTGCAAATCAGTATATATAGCGGTTTTTTTTGTTTGTTTTTTATGTTGCTTCCGTGGCGTTGAAAAATTTCAACAATTTACACTAATTTTATGCTTATACAAATATATATATATTTATATATATATATTTGAGTATGCATAAACTCACTCTTATTGGTATATTCATTACTTTCCCTGTTTTTATATGAAGCACGAACTTTTGGCCGATACTTTTTTGTTTTCAAATTAGTTTTTATTTATTCAAATCCTAAAAACGAATCCCCGACCTTTCCTTATTATTTTTGTTTTTACTATATATTTATTTGAATGAAATCTGTTTCTCTTTTGTTTTCTCCTCCATCTTTGAATACCTCCTTGGTACTCTGACAAAAGAAGGCAGCCACTTGTTGTGGAGTAGCCAATGGGAGGAGCGGCTGACGCACTCAGCTCAGGCCATGATGTAGGAGACCCGCTAAAGAGACAGTGCCCCCTAGATAGCTGTGTGGCCAACGGCCAGCTTTCGCCTCCAGCAGACATAACCTCTTTCTCACCAAGCCACTGGCAAATAATAAACAATCGTATTTACGTTTCTTTCTTTTGCTGTTGTTAGCCGACGCGCTAAATACTTAATAAATCCTAGGCAATCTGAGGAGCTCAGCATACATTCAGTAGTACTTTTGAATACCCTCGACAGAAGAGACATCTATTTTGGAATCCTTACCAGTACTAGAATATGGCGGACCACCTGTCTTTTATCGCGTCTTTCTTTACTAGCTCAGAACGAATATGTCTTGTATATTTTACGTTCCCTTCAGTCAATTTACTGCCCGCGTGTGGAAAACATTTTGTTAAAACTCAAGAGAGTCGCCTTGTTTTTTTTTATTTTTATCGCCTTAAGTTATCTATCGGTCTCCGATGTTATTTGCCAATGGAGGACAAGGTTCCTACTCTTGAAACTGTAATAAAGTGAAGTAAATTAATATCGGTCGCCTGCAATGCATGATAGACAGTTACTCGTGTTTATATCAGAAATATCCTTTGACTTTTTTTTCTTGAGAGAGAAAGAGAGAGTGAGGGACAGAGTTCCAATGAAATGCATTTATTGATATGTAAATATATTGGTTTTATGGTCATATCGCGAAAAATTGGAATATAAGAATGCTACTGGTTATCGTATTCAAATGTGTGTTTCATATCTGTGAAACTAATTCTAGACCGTTTTCTTTTTAGGAAGTTGTCGCCCGACACATTTAAAAGTTTTTCAACTCCTCATATTTAAATAAATTTTTTTTTTTGCGATTATTTTTAAATCTAAAACTTACCAATAGTAGAAGAAACGGTGACCTTCATAATATTTTATGAATGAAAAGTATTTCAATGAGTTAAAGTACTTTTTTTAAAAATGTTTTAAGGATATCTGTCTCTAATTTTACCTTAAATTAATGTAATTCTCTTTAAAAATGCTTAGAACATGCGCTGTTCATGCCTATTACTTTTAAGTAAGGTATGAATTTTCGCGGTGGTATGACAGCCCAAACATATCGGTACTGACACCCGCCCCCACGGGTTTTTTTTTGGTTTTTTTTTTTTTTGGTTTTTTTTTTTTTACAGAAAAAAACCCAATTTACTAATTAATGTGGTTTGTATGGATTCAGTAAAAGCTGTGTTGCGGTTGTAAAGAATACACAGCTGAAAACAAAAATTGATAAATATGTTTAAATTATATTTTAAATATATTTCAAAATTTTACTTGAATTTTCACTAAGTAAGCCATGTTAGTTGATTGCTTTCTGATCAGTGTTGTCCTATTTATCATACCTTTTATTATCCGTTTTCATTGGTTTCTGCAAACCATCCTCCATTGGCGAGCGCTTTCGGACATTGTTCATCCACGTGGCCGAATACATGTGTTCACTGTCACTGTCTGTATTCAACTCTTGAAGTTGAACTCTATTGAATACAGACAGTTACAGTGAACACATGTATTCGGCCAAGAAGACGGACAATGTCCGAAAGCGCTCGCCAACAGAAGATGGTTTGCAGAAACCAACGATTATCCGAAGACGGATAATAGAAGGTATGATAGTTCTATATTCATTGGTAGTGTAAATAACCTTTTAGATTATTTACCTGACTGTGGAAGCCATAGTTCCAAAAAAAGGTTTCTGACTTTCTGGACCTCTTAGGACATTATATAGTCAAAACTCTTTGACTAATTTTGAAGATTCCTGAACAATAATCAGTATTTTCCATAAGTGTTAATTGTTCTGAATAACCGTACTTTCATTCCTGTATGATGGGATTGTTAAAGTAATACATTCTTACGTGGCAATATGTTCAAGGATTTTTTTTTTTTTTTTTTAAATGGATACGGATTGCAATTCTTTAGCTTAACCATTTGAAATAATTCATTGAGTCATGGAGGTTTATCAGTTAGTATCATCACAAAGTGTAGGAAGACCATTTTATTGATGCCCATCTGAAATGTCATTATCTTACTCAATTAAACAATATCAATAACTTTATGGACTAATTGCCCTAACGAGTTGATCTAGCATGTGTAGATATTCGCCCTTGAACTTTTTTTTTTTTTAATATATATTAAAACCTACTAGAAATTTCTTCACAGAGGTCAAGATCACTCTGGCAGTTTTTTTTTTTTTTTTTTTTTTTTTTTTTCATTAGAGACACGTGCCCAAACAAGTTAAATTGAGCGGAGCTTCACCCTCGCTCCCTGCCAAGAGGGGATATTAAAAAATTCTACTGTCTACGTGATGGGGCCGAAAGGAACTAACTAGATGGTACCTACGTGTCCAGACGACAGGTACGAGGGATGTAGTCGCTCGAAGGATGTGTGATACATTCAGACGGTCTCGGAATACTGATTCACTTACATTCTGCGTTCGAAGATTCCTTCATGCTTACCCCGATTTGTAAATTAATCAACAACGGAGAATTTTTAATCAGCCTGAGTTCTTTTGAAAATCCTCTTCTTCTCGAGATAAGATCAACAATCAAGGGGGTGCCATTTTTAGTTTCCAGCAAGTATATAATTCTTTGTTAAGTTGCAGGAGTAAAAATAATATTTATACTTCTTTTTAACGGGTAGTGGGGATTTTTTTATTTAAAAATAAATTAAACCTTCTAACTTCAACATTTTTTTTTTAAAGTCAGATAGTAGGATTATTTAACAAATGTGTATAAGCAGACGTTATTGACCTATACGATACGATGGCGTACGATAAATGGGCTATATAAGTTATATATATATATATTAATCAAGAACAGGTTGGATAGAGAGTGCAATGCACACACAAAAAGAATAAATAACAAGGAATACAATTTTCGGGGATCTCTCGCCCTTCGTTGGTGAGGAGTGAAGAGTGACTGTGAGTAAAGAGTGTCTTTCTTCAGACTGTCTGTCTCTCTTCACTCCTCGCCGACGAAGGGCGAGAGATCCCCGAAAATTTTATTCATTGTGATTTATTCCTTTTGTGTGTGCACTGCACTCTCTATCCAACCTGTTCTTGATTAATTTCACGTGCAGCCACGAGTGCTTTATTTTCTATGTATATATATATATATAGGTAGGTAGGTAGGNGTAGGACGCTCATATGACGTCACAAGCTATGAGGTAGGAAATTCGCTAAGTTCTTTAGGGGCCCCCTGCGGGGGTAGGACGCTCCTATGACGTCACAAGCTATGAGGTAGAGGTAAGACCCTGAGTGCTGATCCAAAGAGGTATATACATACATATATATATATATATATATATATATATATATATATATATATTAATTTGTAGATGTGCTAGGCTTTAGTGTAACCAATAACTTAATAGTCTTGACCTAAAGAAGAGAATATATTTACTCCGAATATTTTAGCCCAGAAAGTAATTGTGCATAGATATTTAACCAAGATTCTCAATAACCTTCACATAATCAACTATATATATATCTGCTCATTCTCTAATACCCGTGATGTTAAAAGCGCTCCTATCTGCAAATCGTTTTTACAATGGCTGGAAAATTTAGACTGGAATTTATCTATAGTAGAGGAGAGGTTTAACTGGATAACAAATTCATTATTATTTATGTTGATGTCTTTGGTATAAGGCTAAAATTTTGTAATTATGCAAGGCTTCGTCATTGATATTTTAAAAAATTTGAAACCTCAATATCTTCATTAAAATTCTTGAATTATAACTAATCCTAGGTCGAAAAATATGATTTTTTTTTTAACGTAGAAATATATGTAAAGTGTGTTGATATTTATCTTTTTAATTAATGATTTAAACGTGTTCCCTTTTATTTGTTATTATTTATGCTGAAGGAGATATACTGAGTGATATATTATAATTTAAAACTCCTGTAATGGCCGAACTGCCACTGGATTTATTTATTTTTGTAATATTTAATTGTCTAGTAATCGTAATTGTGTTAAACGGTGTGTTTTTGTTTTTTAATTATGATTTTAACTCCTTGTCAGATTTGTATTAAATATGAAATAGTTCATTTGTAAAACTACTGAATTCCAATTATAACCGATTGCATAAATGACTGTGAAAACATTCATTCGTTCTTAAATTAAAAATAGAGAGTGAGACATAGATAAGTTATACTTTTAAATTGATCCAATACATAAGCAAAAGTACTTTTTAAAAAGATAAATAAGATCTACACTTTAGTTTCAGCGCTTTTGCATACATTAATCTTGTTCAAATCACTGAGTGCGTAATTAATGTTTCCATAATGCATTAGAAGTATGATATATTTCTATTGTCAACATTGATTTATGGGGTCCAGTCTTTGTAAGCAAATTAATGTATTTATTGGAATTCGTAATTATGTTCTTTGTTTTTATTTTTAATTAAAAAAAAAGTTGTGACTTAAACCATCCAAGAATAACCTGCCTGATTCTATAATATTTCCCTTAAGGAAATCCACATATTCTTTCCATTTAATGCATGACGCGACATTAAAAAAAAAAAAATATATATATATATATATATTCTACTGAAGTTAAAAATATTGTCTGTATTTATATTTATCAGTAGATGTTTAGAGTTTTCAGGTTTTAATAGACCCCTCCTTTACTTTTAATTATTTTTGTACCGGAATAGTTTAAAAGAAATCATAAATTGTGACTGACGCACAGCACTGCAGAATATGTTGTTTTTTTTTCAAATATAGTTTTGACTGTAGAGATTATTAGTAGATGTAAGTGGTTGGGGTTCGTCTAGGTTGATCCAAAAAATACAATTTTAAAAAATGTTAATTTTTTTATTATCTGCCTAAGTTTCGGCTTACATTGAACCGCATTTACTGCTATGGTCATTAGCTGATGTGGTGTTCTGAGAAGGAAATGTATGTTTTCTTTTTATGATATTCTTGGAGAAGCCCACAAAAAAACAAAACACAAAAAATGGTTCATGTTTCGAATAGGGCGGAAAATCAATATGATAATAGATAATTGTCTATACATTTATCTAGATATCCTAACGTTCCAACTTAACGTTGCTAGCAATCATGAAGGCTACTGACGTGTGGGGGAATTAACTCAGATTTTTATAACGTTTATGAAAACTTCTGCATCACAAGCTATTCTTGTGACATAATATGTAAATTCTTCAGGTTGCTATGTGTAAATAAAAAATACCCAATTATTTTTTAACGAATTTATATTAAACCCTGTCTGATCATTTTCGTATGGCACTGAAAAAATATTAAAAGTCCAAAGAACAAGTGAAATAATAGAATTATTTGTCTCTGAGATAAAAATGGATACTTTCTTCTGACGCTCTCCACCTGTTTCGGTAATGTCCAAAAAATATACAGCTCTTGGTTTTATCAAGCTAAATTATAGTTTGGAATTTCTTGGAGAGCGTCCACAAAAATAGTGGTATGTCCACACTAAAAAGTGCCGAATTAAATTGTGTGTTTTATTGTGCTCTTTTTGGTGTCCAGAAATAGAATATCCACAGAAGAGAGAAAGTGCCGAAAATATTATAAGCCAATTATTATATCAATCTTCTTCCTTTTTTAGTATTTCCTTTTCTAGTTTTAAGAACGGTCAATATTTTATATATATATAATTTATTATTGAATGTTTGGGTAGGAAAATATTTTGTCATCCAATCATGATTTAGTTGCCGTCTAGGAGTCTCTCCCCATCACCCCATTTGGCCTGAAGAGAGTCAGAAATTTAGGCTGAAACGTTGGCGAAAAAAAAAACGTTTTTCTTTACAAATTAGTTTTTTATTCTTCAGCTCCCAAGACCGAATATCTGACTGATCTCTCCTCATAAATATTTTTAGCGTAAAATTTATTTCATCGAGATTTATTTGTTTAATAATTTTTCCTGGGATAATTGAATGCAGCCTCAAATACGGTTTAGTTGTCTTCTGTTCAATAAGTAATTTAAAACTCAATTAAAATAATAAATTATATCAATAGAACAATGTATAATCATTTATCTGATTGCCAAATGTCAACCTACCTTACCGACAATTTCCATCACAGTCTTATCTGACTTTTAGGGACTAATTCTTCAGCACCTCTGTGGTGAAGTTTTATTTATAACGTGGTAACTAGTGTCCATTAAGATACGGATGGCATTGCCCGGATAGCAGTAGATCCAGGTTTGATTCCTGGTTGAGACAGTTAAGATTTTTTATTCTATTCCCTTGTATTAATTATTTAAAATTAATGTGTTATTAAATACCACAACTAAAGAAATTATATTTATTAAATGATAAATCTTTTTATGTCCCAAGGTAAGCATTCTATTATCAATAGTTTTGAGGACAATCGGCTAGACCAACATTCTCTCTATAATTTCAATATTGGTCTTCTTTTCTACTCTCAATATTTGGGCCGCTATAATAATTAATATCAATATTGACCTGATATTAATATGAATATAGAATTATTATAATGATTAAAAATATTTTATCAAATGGAAACTATTAACTAAAGGATAAAACGAAGAAAAAGTCAACAAACATCGATTCATGGGAGCCGAGCAGCGAGGTAGACAGTCCTCTCCCACCGATCGACTTTCATTGAGCTGGGGGCCTGACTCATGACGTCACACCTCTACATAGCTGCTCTTGGCAAGACCCGTCGCCCCCACGGATCACCCTGCTCCTTTATTAGACGGGCATTAGAAATAAATCAGACACGGCGGAATTCTCATTTCTCACTTTCCTTTGCTGATTAGATAAACATTCCTCGTTGCCATTCAAACATAACCTATCTTTTTGCTGATTTCACGTTGCTACCTTGACATTAAAAAATTTCAACAAATTTTCACTAATTTTATGACTAATTAAAAATATTAAAATTAGATATATACATATATATATATNTATATATATGTATATAATGCAAATATATATGCCGTATAGTTTGAAATATTTTATGTGCAAACCAAACTGAGTATTTAAGCATCTTTTTGCAAACCGTTGAATAAATTTGTTAACGGCTGATGTAGTATATTTTTATTAATATTTGCGTTAACTATAGATAAGTAATTCTTCATGATTTATTTATAATTTAAGTTTCTAGCATTTATATTCTATTACGAAATTACGAAAGAATATTTAGGAAGTTAATTTTATGAGCTGAGCAGAGCTTCTAATTTGTTTTTAATATGGAAACCAACATCGTTATATAAGCTATCTGTTTCAACATTTATGTTTGGATGAATTTAGTGTTTACAGGACGATCACAATTTATTAACGTAATGTCTATTTCAATTGTTGTCACGAAAAAATTAATCGATTTTGAAAAAATTAAAATTTAATTTAAAAAAATGTATATCTTATGAAATGTAAATGTTTAAAAACGTAACAAAAAGTATTGAGCACATAGCTCTTTAACAATATATAGCCAGTATTTCTTATCTTACTTTTTAACACTCATTGGTCTTTTCTGGATTTTGATAAAATGAGACATTTACTCATGCTTAGATCTATCTGTAGCAAAAAGTGGGAAATTTCTATTACCTGACGGACTTTTCAAAACTTATTTTTGGTTTGACCGATATCTATGCCAAGTCTGCTAGGGGTAAAACTCAGGATACGGTAAACTAGGTTGAGTTTTAGCTGGCATTCATTTCATAAATCAAGTTATTCACATTATTGCAATAAGGCGAACTTTTAGCAAATTTTTCTGTTCTTCATTATTTAAGATAAAACTAAAAATATACTTTAATATCAATTTTATATACATACGTCTGTGCGTCTGTAAACTCTCTAGCGCCCGCAAAGAAACCAAATTAGTTATTTAGAGTTTTAAGTGTTAAATTAATTTCTTATTTGCTGGTATCGGTCCATGGGTTAGAGATGGGGGATGGAGGGGTTAAAAAATGTGAAATAAAAAAAATCTTTAATATTATTATGTTATTGTTTGACTTATTTAATTATTAATGTAACTTAATAGGTGTAAATTAAAGTTTTCAAATATTTACATTCTACAATGAATAGATGATTTTTGAGAAGTAACATGAATATTAAGTGTAACTATGAATGTTATTGTTTAAAGAATAATATGGTATTTTCATTGATGTCAAAAGAATATTTAAACAATTTATAAATTTTGTTCATATGTCTAAACGAACTTAAATAATTAATTCAGAAAACATTACCCATATGCCTGCATAAAATGTACATTCCTAAACTTTTTTTCATTTTTTTTTTGTTTCTTTTGAAAACCAGGTAGTCTTTTTAATTGCTTCTGATGCAATACTGGTCTGACGGAAATCATTCGTTGATAAAGTGATAAATCGGGCTTCCAGTGTTAAAATTTTATGTATAACTATTAAATAATCTTATGCGTTTTATTTTGGTTTGGTCTACGGTAGTATAGAAGTTATGGTGCTGGATTATTCTGCCAAAATTCCCCGGTCCTTTGTTAATGTTTGTAATGACCCGGAAGATTCTTGGTGCTCAGCTATCACTAATAGGTTATCGTTCTTCATTGGAAGTGGTATAAAAAAAACAAGGTCACAGGGATGTATTGGTCTCATACTTTCTCTATTGTACCGTAGGTCGTAATTAACCACATTTCATTGTTATTATTAAAAACTAGTATTTTTTTTCTTGTTATCAGTTGCCTTTATGTGAAAAATATTAGATAGATTGCCGCCAAGGAAAATATTTAAATGCAGTGTGTAGTAACTGGTCCCCGTAATTTATATAACGTACTATATCTTGTATTTGTTTGTGTGTTTGTGCCTAAAAATACAGTTAAACTGATAAATAAAAGCTCATCTATATTGAAAAATACTTTACTTAATGTTGTCTTACGGTGTATGTCTTAGAATGACATTACCGGTGCTGATATTTCATAACTTTTTGTGAAAAAAAAACAAGTTTATTTATGACATTCTAATAATAAAACATCTTGTAATTTGTTAGTTTAGTATAATATACCTATATAAAAAAAATATATTAAATGTCACTTTTGAGGGAGAAGGGGCCCATTAACCACAGTACCAATTAAAATTAGGTGTCATGGTCGAAGAGGTCATAAGCCCATCTTTGTTATAGTCGTCAGGGAGTTATGCTACTAAATACCAGTGTGAAGCGGGTGGAGATAAGGTTACTGATGTCATCAATTTGTTATTTTCCTCCTGTTATTTTGCATGATCGATATGTGATTTAATATTTAAAAATAGTGTTCTACCTCATTGTCATTAGGTGTATATTCCTTGAATTATACTATGGTGTTGATAGTTAATCCCATATTAGTTTGGAGGACTGGATGGCACTATTAATCACGTGGTTGGTTGACAGCTCTCAGTAACTGGAACAGATCCCTCAAGAAGGAACGGTGAAATCGGCGATGAGAGTGAAGTGAAAACAAGTAGATCACCAGTTTAATGGACACTTGTGGATAATCGTGTCGATATTGCTGTTGTGCTGATGCAAGAATGTCTCCATTGCTGAAAAATATGTCATTTTTTTTATGAAATTAAGTTAATATGGAGGCCATGAGATAATTTGGAAATCAAGTAACCAGAATGACGGACGTTCTACAGATAGAATTCTCTCTTGGTAGCTTTCATTGCAGAGATTTCAGAAAAGCATATTGTCACATCCTGAGTTTTTATATTTATTATTTATCTTTCTCTTTTGGTGATATATTTATTAAAATAATTTCTTGTCATTACTTATTTGTAAATAATCTTTGAGTCTGGGTAAGATTTTGCAAAAAGTTAAATCCATAGCTTATTGAAATTATTATGATTTGAATATGGCTTAGTTTATTCGTTTGAAAGGTTAAGCTATTTCACTAGCTTGGGATTCCTTTATATGCTTGTTTCTTATTATTTTTTAATGGTTGGTGGTTGGTTGGCCGTCGAATTTTATCCTAGAGAAATTAGTCAGGGTTTCGGTCAGGATCAGAAAAATAAAATACTTCAAAATTTTGGGTATGTTATTGTTATTCAAGTAGGCTTCCACCCTCCTCATACATATTTACCAAAACTTTTTCCGGTTTCAACCGTGTTATTCTCTATTCAGCCCTAAAGAAGCCATCACACGATTTGCGAAAGCTTGGCACCTAAAAACTCCAAGACATCGTTGAACCTGGAAGAATACCAATAGGTAAATAAGTTATTGTTGTCAACGTTTCGATGATAAAATTATAATTAAATAATAATTTTGGATTTTTTTTTGTCGTAGTACAATAATTAATTTCTGCCAGTTATCTCTGTCACTCCCAATTCCTCTTAGTCAGTCGGACATCCATCTACCACTAGCCTCGCAAAGGTTGTGGTTCTCTACGTGATCCTTGGTCTTCCTCTTCGTCTCTTCCCTGGGGAAGCCATTGTAGAGCCTCGTTGGCAGTCCAATGATACTTTTCCTTCAAACGAGATCTATGGGGCGCCGGGATAGCTCAGGGGATCCGTACGGGTCTCGCAATCCTGACGCCGCGGGTTCAAATCCCGCCCAGGTCAATCTTTTATTTATAATATAGAAGCTTGTCCTGAGCCATGGGTGTTTAGAATGGGGTGGCAACCTGTAGATAGCCCCACCCTCCAATGACCCTTAGTGGTTGCAAGGGAGGCTAACCCAGCAAAAAAAAAAAAAACGAGATCTATTCACTTACTTTTGCTTTTTCTTTCTTCAGTAGATACGTATATATGTATTTTTTCTTCTCGGGAGTTCAGTTTTTGATATGTTTTTGGGCAAGTGTACGCCAAGGATCTGTGGACTTATATCTTCAGCTTTCTTGAGATAGTCTCCGCTCCTTCCCCGTTTTCCGATCAATATAGGAGGTATTGTAAATCGTCTTTCTTCTGTTCTAGCTTAGATCCTTTGCTCTCTTTTTGACCTTGGTATATAAGGCACTTAAAGGTACTCTTTTCTTCAAATTTATTAACATGTTTATATAACTGCTAGACAGATAATTCGAGACTATAACACTGTCGATATGGCTTTGGTTCTTTCCTTTGGACAAACAGACATAATGGTGGGCATTCGATAAATTAAAAAATATAAACTGGCAGCTGGTTTCGACAACATAATTCAAACCAAATACGACATCTGTCTGGATAGCTCAGACAGACAGACAGACAGAGAAAAATGTGGAGTAGCGGGCCAGCTCAAACGGCCGGCGCCTGGCTAACTGCGTGGTAAACAGGACATTCCACAAGCTGAACTGAGCGCGCCCAGAATTCGGAATCAGGTCCGGCCCCATAACCTTCCTCATCATGTTTTGTCAACCCTCACGCAACATTTGCGTCGAATAGCCGAATTTCCCTGAGGGTATATTCTCACTGGATTTATTTTTATTTACCTTTCCTTCCTTTGATGTTCTATGATTGCAATGTTCAGTGTTAAATATTGTAGCTAGTAATAATACTAATACTAATACTAGTAACTATAACAATATTTAATGATATTATATTTAATTGTATTACAATAAAATTTTTATTGTAATAATCTAATAATAATTGTAATAATATTATTAAAGTAGTTTGAAAGTGCAAGTAATTAAAAGGAATCTATCATTGACATTCTTGACTTACATTATTTAATTGCTTTAATTATAGCTTTCAAAAAACTGAATTAATAAAAAAGTATATTCTTGAATAGTAGAAAAATAATAGAAAAAAAAAACATATATTTTTTGAATTTTTATTTTCTAACTTCACAAAATTGCTTATACCTAAATTCCTATTTAAAAAAAAAATAGTATCAATAATTAATTTATTTACAATGGCTGTTAAGTATAATATTAGAACATAATTTTAGGTACTATGTAAATTCATTTTTTTTAGTTCCTGATTTTATTATTAAATTTTGAGAGAATCACCTGGAAATCATTTTTTTCTCCCCTAGTTTTAAATAATTAAAATTATTTATTTTTCTTTTAATCTGTGATCACTGACATTCGAAAAGGATTACATTACAATAACGAAAAATTTTCATTGTTTCTATTCTCTTGAAGATCTCTTGAATTTTAATAGACAATTCTTTGGGTAAACATATACACACTGGGCACAAAAAAAAACCTGCCGTTGGACTCCTGATACCCCCGAACTGTATCTAGGGTATACTCGGACAGGTAGGTAGCAGTGCCTTGCGGGTCAAAGGGTTTCACCTTTCGTGAGGCGCATTAACCTGCCTTCATTAGGGTATAGTCTAGCATCCCTTCAATGTGACATATCCCTTACTTTGATAAAATTACTTGACCGAATGTTCTTCTTAGATATATTTTCTAGGTGTACCTTCTTCTAGTTAAAAAAAAAAACAATCCTGTAAATTTTTTTATAATGTCAATATTTGTAGTAACATTATAAGCCATCTTCTGTGCAAAAATAATAAAAACAGATGTCGCATAATGTGTGTGTCTCTGTATATATAAATGTAGTGGCTAATAAAACGGATAAAACATTAAGTGATATGGTTTGTATGACATGAAAGACATACAGTTAAGTTAACAATATTTTTAAATTTCTAAAAGTGGTAAAGACAGAAAACAATTAAAAGATTTCATTTTAGTTTATTTTTCGTTGGATTTCAGGCGTTCAATACTTAGATCTTTAGCCCTGACTTTTGAGACTTCTTCAAAAAAGTTTTAATAAATTATTAATTATCAATCTGTTAAAAAAAAAATTAGTTGGAGGCGTGAGGTTACTCTCCTTTAAAAAAAGCATTGGCATTTGAGTGTCTTCTTCAACATTTTGATAAGTTACAGCCTTGGTACGGACGATTATAAGATTTGTGTTAAAATGATCATGTTTAGTCGTGTAAGAATTTAATTATGCTTTTAAGTCTCGGCATACTTCTGCACAAAAATTAAACATAGTTTTTTTATGGTTGTTTTTAATCAATTCTACAGGAGTTCGAGGTTACCCGCTTCATTGATATAAATAAGCGAAAAGTAGCTGCATATTATATATAAAT
>KZ808569.1:117207-130019 GCA_000696205.2 Oncopeltus fasciatus | reverse complement strand
TATATATATATATATATATATAGAGAGAGAGAGAGAGAGAGAGGGTGGGAGGGAGGGAGGGAGAGAGAGTGTGTGTGTGTTTTGTGTCCGAAATCGCTCTATATTGTACAATTTTAGGAACAAAATTAGATTAGAAACGAAGTAATGAACTCGTTAATGGATGAAAAGAGGGAGGGGGGTTTAGGAGGGAGGATAAAATTCATGATATTAATAGAAAAGTATTGAATATGATTTCAAATTTTGTTTTCGACTAAATAAATCTTCAGAGCTTTGGTAATTCATACTATTGTGAAATACATGTTACACTCTCAATATGTTATTCAGAGTGACTCATTTCCCCCTCTCCTAGCTAGCCTATCTTTAAGTCCTCGCCACCTGGTTCATTTCATTCTTCTTCACGGTCTCTCCGAGGTCATCAGGAGCCAATATGCTTTCCTCGAAAACACCTCAACCCTGTAAATTACATTTCCAGATGTCTCCCTTATCAGTTAAGTTTTCGAATAGAAATTAAATTAATACTTTTCAGTAAATTACATTTTGCATTTATTATGTTTAGCAACAATTTTAAATAAAATAAAAAGTATTTGAAAGATTGTTCGTGTCTATTTTTCTGTAACTAGACACATCGCTTGCAAACATCCCCATGCTACAAAGAATCTGGCTTCCATATAATAAAATGCATTTTAATAGAAATATAATAAATATATTGAACTGACCATATTTTTTTTCTTAAAGCTTTAGCAATATAATACAGGTGTAGAAACGAAATAATTTTTCAGAAGTCATGTAATCGCTTGATTTCTTCTGGAAGAATGTGCATATCTCATCATATTGATTGGGCCTGTCTTGTATTAAGAGTCACAATTCGGTAATTATTCCTTTCTGACTGAGCAACATGTACCCTTCGAAGATCTTGTAATTTCTTCTTTTGAATCTCTTGGTATGGATTTTCCATTTCGTGACCATAACACTCTTTTTACTGATATTTTTCTCGCCGTAAAAATACTCTAATAAATACCTTGTAACTACTAACTATACATAAACTAATTTGACAAATCATACATACTCACTTTCTATACTAGTAGAGGATTTGTTGGGCTTCGGTCAAGGTTGATTATAAAAAAATACAATAAAAAATGTATTTTTTATTTTCTTTCCATATAAAATTGTATTATCTTCCGACGGTTCGCCTTAAATTGTAAGCCATCAAGGCTATCACGAAGGCGAGAGGAGACGTATTGCCACTTGGATCAAATCCTTATGCCAGAGAGAATTATTCCTAAGAGTAGTCTGAGCCATGAAGATTTGATCCAGGTGGTACGACGTTCCCTCCCGTCTTTATGATAACTCTGAAGGTGGCTGAAAATTTAAGCCGAAACGTCGGAAGATTATAAAAAGACATTTTTTTATTAAATTGTTAAATGGAAAAAATATATTTTTTTTTTTTATTAACTCTCCATTTAAATTGAAATCGCTTTCTATACTCTACCTCATTGATGAAACCTTTTCATTTCTCTTTTACTCTACGGCGTCCATCTTATACCTTTAGTATTATTTTTATAAATTTCAATTATTTCTTACAAACTGACAATTTCCTCCATGTCTCTAATCTCTCATATCAATGGATAGAGGAGCCCAAACTTGCAATAGAGGTGGAAAGTCTAGGATGTTTACCCATCACAAACTATCACCAATTCCTCTATAGAGTCTGGCGGAAAACAGCTTACGAGTTTACGAATATGTTTATTCCCTTAATATATTAATAGAGATGGTGTGTATACGGCCAGTATACACTATACAGTTTTGGCCACCTGTATTTGCCTATTCTATAAACGTTCAGCGAGTCTGTCGAGTGCGAGTGGTTCATGGAGGCAGGAGGAATGGGTGATGACGTCACATGACGAGCCTGTACTACGGGTGACGTCAGGATGGGAGAGAGAGAGAGAGAGAGAGAGCAGACATGCCTAAAGGTCGCTGCCGACGGTGCCTGACTGCCGGTCGCAAGTCCATCATTCCCGCCCGACTGAATTACGTCGACTTCTTGCCCTCGACTAATGGGCGCTAATTGTGCCTCTCACTTGTGAACCGCAAGTCTAAATCAGGAGGCGGACAACCGGACTATTTACAGCACTCAGCCACTCACCAGTGGGAGTGTGGGCGAAAAATCTGGGACGCACTTCACACCACTTCATTTACCTACTGATGCACTCGCGAACGACGCACCTCAACTATAGAAACAATCACCAGCATTAACGAAATAGAATAACCATGAAAAAATCTAGTTAGAGAATTAATGACATCCTAGTATTTCAAGGTGCTGAATTTGTTTTTACTATTTCCCCTATATCGTCAGGGGGCGGTTATATTGCAATTTATGTGAATCACTATAGATTATAAATAAATAACTTTAATTTCAATGAATTTCCAATGGTAAAGAGCTGAATAATTATTTTAAAAAATTCGGAGCTGGAAAAGAGTTAATGCACGGCATGAACAGAAAATATTGCATTTTTCTCGTATTTTAAGTAATGGTAGTTTTACATTAAATACTAATATTAAAACTAACTAATATTAGATATTAATATTTATGATAGTAAATTAACATTATGATAAATATTTATTGAAACAAAATTTAAAAAAAAAAAAAGGTATGTACAGGAAGGTTCACAATTAGTGATGGGGGGGAGGGGCTAAAAATAAATTTTTAGCATTTTTCAGACTTGGGGATAAAGGAAAAATATCAGAAAATTTGTTGGAGCTCAGTCAGAGTTGATCCAAAAAAAGTATTTGCCGGTATTTCGGCTTAAATTGTAAGCCATCTTCAGGACTATCATGAGAAATAGAGGAGACGTGTCTTGAGGAAATTTGCATGACTTCAGTCATGAAAAATGTTATAATTTGTATGTAGTTGGAAATAAATTAAAGTCTATAATTAATAATATTCATATTGTTTTAAATAAGTTTTTTTTTTTTTTTACTTTAAACTTCTACAATGTTTGAGTGACGGACACTCAAGTTTATATAGGTAAAAAAAATAAAAGGTTACACCAAGGAATGAATGACGTCTTAGTCAATGAATGATGTGCAGAAATAGAACTCAGTCCATGAACGCAGCTGATAATGTATCAGTGCAACATTCTACGCAATATTTCTCTATTTATTGTAATATTATGTATGCAATATTCTAATTCAGCTGAATTTGTATGAGCGGATTTCCCATGAGGAAATTGGCTATTCAGGTTGCCGCTGTGACATAATAGAATACGACTTACATATTTTACTCGTCAAATTTTCTATGGATACACACAGACACTTCACATTTATTGAAGAATGTTCAGTACAGTGATTAGTATCCTCAAGGAATGCCATGCCTCCTTACTTCTTTAGTTACAGAAGCACAGAAATCATAAGTTGCAAAAGGATGGCTTGATGATATAATAAACTATTAGCAAATGTTTTCTAAGGGATATAATGAGACTGAGATTAAGGTATTTGCTTATTTCTCTAAATGACTTTTCTCCTAATTACTTAGCTTTTACCCAGAAGTGATGAGAAAGTGAAGTTTAGATTATCCCTAAATGCCAGTCATTTTGTTTATGATTGACGTGTGAATTTTCTTTGAAATAATTAAAATATCATGGGAAATTTGTATATTCTGTCATTAATTGGCTTAAATGACATTTAAAGTTAAAAGGAACATTTGCTAATTTCGAAACCTATAAATTTATAGGTTAGAAACTTGTTTCTGTATATAAGCCCCGCCTATATTAAACATCTAGTGCACTAAGGAAAGAACGAATCGAGGTTGCATTCGGGAGTAGGATTATTAAGTTGACAGATGGAGTGGATAGTCGCGCAATATCTTGCTCCCTAGTTTCTGACTTCAGCACGGTGGTGGGGGGGTGTCGTTCCTTACTTCCAAGTCCGTCACTGTGGATTCGAGTCCCATCCTGGTCAATCTCTCGGCGAATAATAAAAAATTGTAAAAAAACTAATCTCTACTCATAAAACAGTAAATAATTGCGTTATCAGTCTCAATATTATGTGTTCGTGTATCTATTTCTACTAATAATAAAATACAAATAATTTTATAACTTATCTCATATTATGAATCCCATACTCTTCAAATTATTCCACTGAGGGGTTAGTACGTAACTAAGACTTAATAACATCATTAAGAACTTTGTCAATTCTCTAATTTCTATTACAATGCACCCAATATCAAAAAGCCCCTTAGAGCAGTCCTAAAACACTTTAACAGTAATTATAAATTGTAAAAATTATTACATATCAGAGAAAGTAAGCTGCCTGAAACTCATTAACATATGCTAGGTATTGTGCATATAGTTTCTGTGTTTTAGGACAGCTCTGAAGGGCCATCAGATATTGGGCACGCTGCTTATTTATAAATATATATAAAAAATTAAATCTCGACTCACATTTTGTAAATATAGGTTAGATTACGATTGAGGGATTTATATATTATAGTATGAGTTTCTTCTCGTCTGAAGTTCTCGTCTAATTAATTCAGGATGCCGGGAAGGCATTAACCCCTAAGTGGAATTTACGGCTCAGTCTGGAAGAGCCTAGTGAAAATACATAACAATTTTTCGTCTAAGTAGATAGATAAATAACTGGTGGGCAGTTAAGGTCGAAGCTACACCGCAGCCAAATGTGGTTTACTGTGTGCTCAGTACAGATTGAGTTCCCTGAAAAGGGGTTTGTATCAAATGATGTCATTTAAGAAACATTCTTCAGCAATCAGCAATCTCCAGGCAGTATAACCTATTCCTTGCTGTTGCTTGACATTGAATGATCAAGTTAAGGAGGTTTCATCTGTAATTCCACATTCTTCCTTGCAGAGTTCGCACATGGCTGCAACCATTGCTCTCATAGTCAAGTGTTATCTGTTTTAAGTACAGCTGTCCATTTTAATCCAACTCTCCTCGCTTCATGTGCCTTCTTGGTTCTACCTCTATCAAGTCTCCTCTATGGGATGTATCCCTTACCCATTCTTCGGTGAAGGAGAACGTAAAACTCCACATGAAGGATTGCCCTTTGCCTTCAGCATATGTCTCCGTGGAAATCCAATCTGTGGCATTCAATAACCTGTATGTGCAGTAACCCGTGAAATGTAATTAGTAGATGTTTTTTGTTTGGGTATGGTCGAGGTTGATCCAAAAAATACAATTTAAAAAAAAAGGGTATTTTTTATTACATGCCGACGTTTCGGCTTACATTGTATACCATCTTTAGGGCTATCATGAAGGCGAGAGGGTATGTCGTGGTGCCACCTTGATCAAATAACGATAAAATTGTCATGAACATGTGATCAAGGGGACAGGACGTCCCCTATTGCCTCCATGATAGCCCTGAAGATGGCTTACAGTGTAAACCAAAACGTCGGCAGATAATTAAAAAGAACTCATTTCTTAAATTGTATTTATGGACCAACCTTAACCGGACCCTAACAAATACATCTACTAATTATTAATTTACAATTTATTCTATTAATGGTATTTTAAAGAGATTATGTTAGGATTTCAGAATGTACTAATCCTAAGGATGAAATACTTACTTTATATGTGTATAGTGGGGAAACATACATGATTTATTGTTGTTTTTTTAAAAACATCTTTTATGGTTATTTTTTTCATAATATGTAGGAATATATGTAGTATCTATTATTATTATAATTTACCTTAATTAATTTTTAAACCTGTGTTTTATTGAACAATTCACATTGTGTAATTGTTACTATTATATTTATAAATTTTAATTTGGTTTTGATGTTTTATCCCACGTAAATATTAAACAATTAATGCGAGGGAATAGAATTAAATATGTCCCAGCCAGGACACGAACCTGGATCTCCTGCTTTCCGGGCTGTTATGCTATCCATTGCATTTTTTAATTTTCTAATTTATAATTTCCTTACTTATATTTTTTTTCATTTATTTTTTTTCAGAATGCCAGTTTGGCAAGTCGTTTCGTGAACTTGGTTCCATGTGGTACGCCGACCTTGGACCTCCGTTTGGAGTTATGTACTGCATAAGATGTGAATGTGTACCGGTAAGTAGCTAAAATATTATTTATTTCTTCTTATTTGATAAGTAATACATTATATGTTGTTGTTTTCATTGGTATAAATAAATGACTGTAATGACAATAAGTAAAACCGCCAATAATCCCCATTAAGAGTAAGAAAGAAGATCACCTATATGTTACCAGTCATCAAAATTCTTGAAAAACCGGATCCTATATTAGACATCTCAAATACTAAAAAATAATAACAAAAATGTATTTGTTTAATAATAAATACAAGTATTTTAAAGTTCATATAAAATAAAATTGGCATTTAACGTTTTAGTATATTCTTATAATTGTATTTAAGAAAGATTTCTTGAGTGACATTCAGAAAAAACGTCCTGCAAATTTTTGTTTACATGTAAATATATATATATAATTTTTAATCTGATGGAATTTTTCATTTGAATGGCTTCACTTTTTTATAATCTCTTAAACTACTAAAATATCAATTCTAATATACTGATCATATAGTAGAAATTAATTGGAGAATATTGAAGTCCTAAATTGTCCTGTATTGATGGATAAATGAATCTCGCCTTTGGAGAAACAAACGCTAAGCGATCCAATCCAGAGTGCATCGTTTCTTAACTGGATGTGGTTACATAAAATCCAATAAAATCTTTATTGACTCAAGTCATCTTAAACACCAATCACAAGTGGCCTACTACAAAATATAATTCCTCATTTAGTGAGTGGCGTATGCATATCCTCTCTCGTGCATGATTGTCCCATGAAGAGGGTTTTACGCTCATGAGCGTTCATGGGCTCCAATCTGGTCCTATTGGAAATTATGACTCTTTCGACATAAAATAGCCCTTATGATCATTTTACCAATGACAGACACTCAAATAATTTGACACAAATTGACATTGGTTAGGATAACATTCTTACCGCTGTAGTTTGATTTAAATGCAATGAATTTCAGCCTTTTTTACATAATAAAAAATGTTTGTATATATTAATGTAATCGTTTTCTCCTAAAAAAAATTTTTTGGAATTATATTTGTCGACCATTAAGTTTTGTGAAGAGAGGATTGTCGGAAGTTCAGTCATGGTAGTTGAAGAATTAAGAACTAATTTGTAAACAAAAAAGTTATTATTTTAGCCAACGTTTTGGCCTGAATTTTTGGCCTTCATCAGGACTGAATATGAAAAATACAGAAGCGTGTCCATATGTCATAATATAACAAATAATAAATAAATGAAAATATCAAACTGTGTGTAATCGACTAAAAAACATTATTTTTATAGTCGATTACACACGGTTTTATATTTTCATTTATTTATTCTTTCTTAGATTTTGAAATACAGACATGTTATGTTTGTTTTTTTTCATATCCAGCTCTGATGAAGCCTGAAATTAAGGCCAAAACGTTGGCTAAAATAAAAACTTTTTTAGTTACAAATTACTTTTTAGTTATTTAACTACCAAGACCGAATTCCTGACAATTCTCTCTTCATTTGATTTTTTATTTCTACCATTATCATTGTTCAACACTAAATCCGAACAACCTCATAAAATCTTTGACAAAGCTATAGATAGTGCTTTATTACTTAATATCGATAATTTGAACCCAAAAAAAAGAACTATCGACATTTTTTTTGTACAGAAAGGAATTGCTCCTAAATCGTAATTAAAGAGATTCATTCTGCGGCAAAATCATTCTGTATGTACAATAAAAAACCACATATATTTAATATGCGTGTTTTTAGTGACCTATATAGTTTACTCAATACCATTTAGAAATTAAATAAATATAAAGAGATATAGAATTATCAACTATTAAATAAGCTTAAAAAAAACCTTGTAAACAAAGCTAATTAATTAGCATCGTAGTTGGAGAATATTTATCAAGTATTTTACAACTTTTAATCCCGTTTGATCATATCATTCCCTACTCATTATTTTTTTTTTTTTATAAGAAACAAATCATTGTTAATGTGCATTGCTCTAAATTACATAATTAAATTGCCCGCCGTATCCTCTATTCAATCACAACCCCTGAAGATTACTTTCAGAGTAAACCGAAATACCGGCATCAGAAGATAAGTTACCCTGATCTTGAGTATTTTTTTCTCTCTTAAGAGTGAAGACCTTAACTCAGTAAAAGTTCTTTTCCAAAATAATAGAAACTAAAAGTTCTGGTAAAAGTTCAATTAATTGATACATTTTAACTTCCGTGAGGAAATTTAAAAATGGAATTGAAAGTGTTAAAAACAAAAAAAAACAAACAAAAAACAAGAAAGTGGAAAAGCAAAACAACGAACGAACGAGGTCGAGAATCAGGGTTTATATTTGCCTGCAGGATTTGCGAATCGTTGCGAAAGTAGGATTGCCAATTTTAGAAGTCTTCCATCATTTTATTCCATTTTGCTTGATATTTTTAAGTAAAAAAGAATTTATTTTTGTTTATATGCCCTAGTATATCATTAAAATACTGGAAGCTGAAACATAACTCAGAGCAGTATGTCTGCAAAACCCACTCGGACCTCTCAATATTTCAGTCCTAATAGTCTTTTAGAAAAATGGGAAATGAGAGAAAAAAAAAATCAGGCGGGACTTAAAGGCTCCGTGGGAAGAACGTTTCTTTCTACATTCTGTATAAATAAATGGACAATCTTAAACGTTTGTTGAGTTAAATTTATACATTCTATTTTCAAATACCGATTTAGCACAAGCTTCTGGTAAAATTGGCGGAGGGAACAGACAGTTTTGGAATCTGGAATAATTTTTTTTTTGTACCCCATAGGCCCCTTAATTATTTTATTCTAATAATGTTGACTGAGTTTTTTTGTTTGTTCACTTCACTATTTATCCCATCTGTTCGTATTTACAATATTTATCGCAGCCATGAGAGTTTCAATTTATATATATATGGTAAGTAGCTAAAATATTATTTANCAAGGTATATTAAAAACATTTATATATATATATATATATATAGAGAGAGAGAGAGAGAGAGAGAGAGAGAGAGAGAGAGAGATTTAGTATAGACCATATTTGTAGCGTCTTTTTTTCAGGGTCAGTGAAGATCTGTTATGGTATCTGTTATGTAAATACATAATTTCCTTTTGGTAAATCTGCTAAAATACATAATGTTATATAATTGCGATGTGCTGATAGATCCGAGTGGGATATATAGATAGCGCCCCTTCCACTTGCCTGTTAAATTTAAAGCAAGCCCTTGCAATATAATTATAACTCCGACATCTGCTCTTTGTCCAATCACGTCTGCAGTGACGCGATACTCTCCTCAATAAATATGTTTTCCGACTTCTTCTCCCCGCACGACTGACAGCCCCCCCCCTCTCTACTGTCTCTTCGGGCTCAAGGGGCGTAAGCACAGATGTTCGCTTGGCAGACAGCAGTGTGGAGGGGATAAAGTACATACAATAATAAAACAAAAAGTTTACGAACTACGTAAACAGAACGATATTTGTTTATTAAGCCCAGAGTACAATTGGACCAAAAAGAAACAAATAATTGTGAATTTAGACCATAGATTCAAATTTAGAATTAATGCAAACCCTTAAATAAAATACACAGAACAAATATACTCTGGATATTTATCCTTAAGACTATTATATCCAGTAAATATTCCTTTAAATATCTATAAGATACTCTGATCTTATATAATTATGAAACATATATGTATATTTCTTATAAAGTATATATATATGGGGTCTGATGGGTTAAAGGGTATATATTGAAAATTTTTTAATAAAAATTATTCAAGAGAACATATCTGTTACTTCAATCAATTAATGAGAGGGAATAGAATAAAAAATCTATCTGTCTCAGCCAGGACTCGAACCTGGATCTCCTGCTTTCCGGGCCGGTATGTTTCCATTACACCACCGGGACGAGCCAGATAACCTATTAAATTCCCAACACACCAGCGAGATCCTAACCCAGGAGAAAGACGAACTCATTGTCTTATGCTTGAAGGAGCTGACATTGTCTAGCTATTTATCGAATCTCGTTAATTGTTTAAAATTTACGTGGGATAATAAACCACAGCTAAATTAATATTTGTATCTGTTACTTCTTTCTTTATTCTTAAAGACAGGGCAGTAAATTAACCTTGATTAAACCTCATTATTATTTTGATTAAAAACTTTTATTTATTATTTTTATAGATTATCTTACTATAGATTTTATTTTTTGTGATAAATTCTATGTAATGTTTGCCTTATCCAAGTGATCCAATAAATTGAATAACTGAATAGAAGTATTTTTATGCAGGTATAATTACTTTTATTAGTGAATTTTTTCGGGGTTCGGTTAGATAAAAATAAATTCAATTTAAAGAGTATATTGTTTATTATCTGCCGAATTTTCGGCTTCTTTATAACAATAAAGTTTTCTTTAGGTCTGTTGATATACAATAATATTAGAAAAAATAAATGATATGATTCACATTATTATTACATAAAACTAACGCAACTAAAAGTAATCTGAAATAAAAAGTTTAGGAAAACAATAGTAAAATTGTTAAACAATAAATAAAAAAAATCCTTGACCGAACCCCAACAAATTCTTTAATCTCTACTGTCAAAGAAATCTCCATTTGAACTTGTTATAACATTTTGTTTTGAAGCGTATTGAATGGGCGTAATAGTACTAACATGGGCTTTAAAATAATTCCATGTGTAATGGTCAAAAATAAAACGGCGACGAGAAGTAAACAGATGTAGCGTTCCTCTTGTGTTGATAAAATTATTTTGGCAAACTCCAGAGACACACGCTTTTAGACGGGCGGCATTTGTCAGACAGGCTTAAAACTGAGGCCTCCTTGGACAATCTCGACAGTCTAATTCCACCCCCTACTACCCCTCATATACAAATTTCGCACTCACCTGGAATGATTGGTCGAATTATAAATCCCACCAGTCTCGAGAAAGACCCCTTGTCTTATTTCCGGCAATTCAGAACCCTGGGGCTTACTTGAAAATGAATTATGGAAATTTATGACCCACAGAAGTATCCATCTTCCTTAAGAATGTAGTTATGAACTAGGCCGGAAAGAAGGTCTTATCCACCATAAGTTATCTTGGCAAAAATTAAAAATGAGATTGATTAGGGTGGAATTCTTAAGGTTTCGACAACAAATTATAAATAACAAGACGATATATTCGTCTTTCTCGAAGGTTAGACTCTCGCTAGTGTGTTGGGAATTAAATAATTCATCAGGTTAGTCCCGGTGGTGCAAGTGGTAGCATACTGGCCCGGAAAGCAAGAGATCCAAGTTCGGGCCCTGGCTGGGACAGATAGATTTTTTTATTCTATTCCCTCCCATTAATTGTTTAAAATTTACGTAGGATAATACACCACAACTAAATTAATGTTTACAAATCAATTAATATTTTCTCAAACTTTTCTCTACTATTGTTTTCTCAAAATTTTCTATAAATGTCTTCAAAAGACCGTATTTTATTTCTATTATTAAATAAGTTTCAGCCTAAAATTTCAGGCGTTTATAACAGTATTATAAATTTATTAAATATTTCAAAAGATGTACAACAAAAAGAAAGGTCATAATTAACGAATAATAGTCCCTTGTCCATATATACAGAAATCATATAAAGAAAATGAAACGCTCGCGGATGAGGTATATAGTAATCAAGAACAGGTGGGATAGAGATTGCATTTCAGTTCACTCACAAAAAGAAAAAATCACAAGGAGTAAAATTTTCGGGGATCTCTCGCTCTTCGTCGGTGAGGAATAAAGAGACTGTGGGGTGTTGTGTAGCGGAAGGGACTCAAAGGAAGGGAAAGGCGATTGGGTTTTCCCTAATCCTCTTATTGTTGGCACTTGTTGCCAGGCTTTGGGAATGTGGATTTAGGTGCACTCTCTCCTCTTCAGTTTTAGTAAATTTGAAGCCATGTCGGGAAGTTGTTCAATCACTTGAACTTGGAAAACGTCTGCATTCTCTATCTCACTTGTTCATTATTACTATTGGAACGCCACATCAATGCTTATCAATGCCAATATGTCTTCAGCGCTCCAAGTGAACTTTATATGCGAACTGATATAATCTTGACATATTTTCCTATCTAGATTATCACTGAATATTTAATAAACTGCTGCTTCATAAAATTAGTATTTTTATTCGCCTTGTAGAAATTGTTTAAAAAATTCCCATGGCTTAGATAATTTCATAAGACTCCAGGTATTTACCTATAAATTGCTTTATAATTTTTTCTTATCCACACACACACACATATATATATATAATTTTTAAAAAAATAATTTGTGCCAAAAACGAACAATGAGAAACGGTGGATTTCCAGGATTTTTCAAATGAAAAACTTTTATCTTGGAAAGAGTCTTCTCAAAATAAATAGATTAACAAGTGTAATTTCCTTTATTTACTGCAGCTAAACGCTTTCAAGATCCAAGATTTCACTTTCAAAGTCAGATCTCCTTTTTAGATGTCAGAGAGACTATCTTGTATCTTGATAGCGCTTAACTGCAATAAATATATAAGTTATTTTTAATAGTTAAGCGAAGATTGGATATGCTTATTTTGAGAAGACCCTATTAAATATTTTAACTTCGCTTCAGTTCTTAAATAAGAATCATCTTTTTATTAGCGCTATAAATAATAAAAAAATTTAACGTAAAAAGTGCGAAATAGAATTTTTTAGACTACTAAGCAAAAAATCTATTTACATATATGTAAATTTTTTATGTAAAATTTTCTTTTATAATTTTATC
>KZ808569.1:106198-117200 GCA_000696205.2 Oncopeltus fasciatus | reverse complement strand
TTGGGAGAACATATTGTGGGTTCCAGTGTATTTATGGGCGGTATGTTCTTGAAGGCTGCTTCTTTTGCTGCTTTATCTGCTCTCTCGGTGCCCTAAATATCGATATGTGATGGGATCCAGAGGAATAATATTGTTTTTCCCAGATTTTCGAGGATGCGTATGTAGTGTGTAATTTTTGTTATTAGTGGTCCTTGTTTTTTACAGTTTTGTATGGTTTTTAATGAGGAGATTGAGTCCGTGCATATGAGAGTCTTTTTTAATTTTTACATCAGGTGCATAACTTTTGATAAATATACATACGGGAAATGGGCTGAAACTATTATTATGTTACATTGCTGTTCTCATTGTCTAAAGTCATTAGTACGTATTTTTTATTTTTTTTTATTTTTAGTGTCAGCAATTTTTAAATAAAAAGTTACCGAATTCGCTAAATTGGCTAATTTCTGCAAACCGTTGGATAAGTTTATTAGTTAATGTAATTGGCCAAAGTAAAGAAGATATTAAAGGATGTAACTAGGGGACTAAAACGTTCCCCCCCACCCCACCATTACCTCCCCTGTTTACCTGGTGCGTTCCTCATGGATATTTCTTTTCCCCATATTGTCCTTCGCGTATTTTACGAATAAATTATTAATATCATCTTGCCTGTTAAGCCCGTTCTTCAAGAAACATTGTTTCAAGGTTGTTTATACCGGGCTTAAATGCGTGTTCGATTCACATAGATTCACGTACGCAACCTCACACTCTTGAGATCACTTCTAAGCTCACTGCTTTACCGCCAAACCCCGGAGGCGACGGGGCTGTTATCAAGACCTCAGCTCTCTCGTTAAATGCATCTGACAGGAGACCCCCTCCCGGTTGACAGACGGCTAGTTACATGTCTGGCTCCCGACCAACCGGCCACCTTATCTCACACTGGCACAACTCTTTCAAGACCAATTTTAGCCGAGATACCTCAAGGAAATCAAGCTATTCAAGTTTCCACTATGGCAAGTCTTTTGGAAAACAAACATTCTCAAGTTGGCTTTTATCTTTCGATTGCTTTTTATTTATTTGATTTTCCCTCTCCAGTAATCAGCCCTTCTCAGGGACCTGTTGACGACTACCCTAAAATCAAGAAAACTTTAATTGTATATAATTAAACATTTAAAAAGAATTTTCAGTAAAAATTTTACATGAAGCATATATTAAGTAAGATATGTATCAAGGAGTTGTACAACTAGTGAGACCTTCGCTTTATAGAAGCAAAAGTATAAAAAAAAGGATGATCTGCATTCCTGATTGTTGCAAATTTCATAATTCGTTAGCCCCTATGAAAAAAATCAATTTTGCGAATGAGAGAGGAAAATTTCTATTCATACCAAAACCTAAAAAAATAAAACCTCTTCATGCATAGATTTTTTGCCATGTTGTCAAGTTCTTAGATGCTGTGGATTCGAGTCCAGCATTAGATTTTTCATCATGGCATAAAAGCTTGTCCAGTGCCAGTGCCTGTTTAGATAAAAACATTTCGCTTTAACCTACAGAGCCTAAGTTTTTGCATCATGTAAACATATTTTCAGAGACAATTTTTTTTTTTTTTTGTTTTTTTCAGTCTTACAGTTTTAATTAGAAAATTTAACCGGAAATTACTAATTTGTGGCTGGGGCCAGGACTCTAACCTCGATCTCCTGCTATCCGGGTCGGTGCATTTTCCATTTATGCTACCGAGACAAATCTGTTAAGTTATTAAATTCTCCGCACTAGTGTCGAGAGTCTAACCTCCGAGGCAGACGAATATATCGTCTTATGGTCGGAGGAGCTGACATTGTCAAGCTGTTTAAATGACTCTTGTTATTTACTTTTAAATTTTAATTTTATTCATACATTCATTTTGGCAAAGCAAACTATTGTAAAATGATTCGCACCTTTTTTTTTCTATTTTCTAATTCTATTTCTTTGAAATGTACAACATCAGATGTTTAGAAAAGATTATGATTTTCATTTTTAGGTTAATTTCTAGAGATAATTTGTGAGAATATACCTAAACCAAGTTACTTATGGCTTCGAAAAAATATTCACTGCGAATTTATGGTGTATAAATAAAATTATGTGACCATTTTCAAGCACATTCCGTAAGTGAATTCAGACCAATTCCATCATGATCCAAACCTTGCGACCAACTTGATGGTCCAATTTGATGAACATGATCCATTACCTCTCAACTTGTTTATTGTTTGGCCTTTTTAGGAAATATCTGCCGAACTCCGAAACTCCGAACTCAGAACAAGTATATGCCAACCCTTACTGCTTCATTATTATATATTATATACATTACTTTGCGTTATTGAATGCATCTCATACGATTTGATGCGTGTACAATATTTTATATCTATTCTATCATGTATGATATTTTGGTTAGAAAAGTACAGTTTATTTTATTTCGCTATCGGAATATATTAATACATTTTTATAAGAACAGCCTGAAGAAAACTAATCTTTTGTGACGCTCCCAGTCAATCGACAATGACTCAGGGAACAATATGAAGGTCATGGCTCACTGGTAAACAAGAGTATTACGTCATTTAATCTGTGTTATAGTTGTGAACACTGTACATTTTTCCAGTAAAAAATACAAAATATTTCCATTCAAATTTAGGTTGTTTTTTTCTTCTTTTAATATGAAGTTTAAGATAGAATATGTTTCTGCCTTACTTAAAATAAATTTATTGAATAAAATAATTTATGTAATTAAATTCCAGGGTAAATNTTATAAAATTACTTTAGCGTGGTCTTTCATAGCTTATTTTTTTTAAATTAAAAAAATTTTTTAATCTCTTAAAATTCCCTGGAAGAAAATCATGACTGGGAAGCCAGGACAATAATAATTATTGGTTAGGCTTGTCGTACACTTCCTATCAAGATCATATGCCCTGAAGATATCTTGTATTCTATGTCCAAAACGATGCCACTAAAGAATTAATTCTTGGGGATTTTTTTTAATACATGATTTTTTTTTAAATTCCCGTCCGACCGAACCTCAACTATTTATGTGTACTTGAAGATAAGTAACGCAAGTTTAAATAACGAGCGAGTTGCATTCAATTATTATCGACATGTGATTTGCTCGACATTCTTCACGCCTTGTTGAATATCGAATTACGACTTATCCTCTCTATTTGTTTCCTTATTGTCTTCACTTCTTCTGACTCAGTGTTTTTCTCAGTCTCTTTATTCTCGGTAAATCATTTGTACAACACTACAGCTAGGTGGCTTTGGCTATTTCTCGAAAGACGTAAATCCAATCCATTTGATCGGTCTTCCCAAATCATTTTATTTGTTTTGATATATTTCTTGAATTCGATTTTAAATTCTTTGACTTAATTTATCGTAAAAAAAAAAAAATAAATAAAAATCCTGCTTTATATGTACACCTTGTAACTTCCAGGTCATGAGCGATCCTTTTTCTATCTTAGCGTATTTTTTTTTCTCTGTCTTTTGTTTTGTAACTGGTTTCAGCACTTTAGATACTTATTCCATCCGTGAGGCGGTTTCACTGAATGACTATTCATCTGAAATGATAAAAGTCCAGGCACTAAGGGAAAATATATTTTTATCTATATTTTAATAGATAAAGTGTTTGATTGTTAAATTATTTCAAATTAAGAGTTTTGATCGTAGAGATTGCTAGTAGATGTTTTCTTGTTGGGGTTCGTACTAGGTTGATCCAAAAAGACAATTAAAAAAAAAAAGAAATGTTTATTTTTTTTATTATCTATCGACGTATTTGTTTACATTGTAAGCCATCTTGAGGGCTATCATGAAGGCGAAAAGGGATGTCAACTGGATCACATGTTCATGACCCAGAGGTACGTTTTGGAAATTAATTTTCAATTTTTCGTTCATCATTTTCAAACTCTACCTATCAGTCATGAACTTATGATCCAGGTGAAACGACGTCCCTTTTCGCATTCATGATAGCCCTCAAGATGGCTCTCAATGTAAGCCGAAAAGTTGGCAGATAATTAAAAAAATACACTTTTTTAAATTGTATTTTTTTGGATGAACTTTGACCGAACCCCAACAAAAAAAAAAACTAATATCAAATCATTTCAGTTATTTCAGCACTCGGTGAAATGTTCTAAACTGGTGTCACGAAACGCTTATTGTTAGCTGGCAGGGCACTGTTTACTGTATAAAAATATCATAATATAAGTTATTTCGTTTTTGGAGGGTGGAAAGAGGGTAAGTGTACTTATGCACAAATATGTTATATTTTACCTTTATCAAAAAAGAAAATCCTAGCCGGCCTCAGCAGAAATATCTAATGCTAATTGCATATCTTGATATATCTTCAGACACATGCAAATGGTTTTTCTTGCTGTGAACATGATGTTTATTCAAGCATTAATATATTTTATTCAGTGTGTTATTCGTGAGCCGAGGGAGCGAATGCTAATTATTTCGTCTTATGCTGATCGACATTCCGAGGGTATGACAGTGCCCATTTCAGCCTGGTGACTTCATACACATGTATTCCTTGTCAATAAATCTTTAGGGAGTACGTATCATGTATCAGCACCATTTATCGTCATTAAGATACGATCTGGATATGACATCATCCCCGGTTCGCTCTCTTGTATTTGCGCATTAATGTCAAAAATACTGGCGGTTTTGTAGCCGGGCGGTGGTCGTTGGGAAACAGCTCGTCATCGGTGTTCAACGTGTGGGATTCCATTAAATATCCAACTATTTGTGAAATGCAATAACTCGGCATTCCTATTTCCCTGTGAAAATATGAACTCGCATTGCGCAAGTCGTTTGAAATGTGCGCTGCGCAGGGTTTTCGCACTTCTCGCCGCTTGAGCATTTAAGGACGCCGGGTGTAAACATGGATCTTATGGTTATTTTGACCTTGAATGAAAGAGTGTGGACAGTTGTACCATCCTGGTGACGTGACATTTTTTTTTTTTTTTTTTCAAATATCCACTCTCCTTCTCTTTCAACAAATATTTAATTTTCTCTCGAAGCTTTTATTCTTTGTGCCTTCGCCAGGTGCTTGATTTGTGTTATTTGCTTTAAAAAGACAGAGGCCTTCTCTTGTTACAGACATTTGCTTGACCAGAATGATTATTCATGTTTAATTTTTATTTTTCACTTAGTGCTTTTTTTTTTTGAGGATGACGCTATGATTTAGGTAAAAAGCAGTCGTTATGTTTTGGTATCAACAGTTATCAGGGTGGTAATCCATGTTTAATGGACGTATCTTTATTCCGATAAATAAATTAAAACAATTGTTTCCCCTAAGTATTTAGAAAATTTTGAAATTTTTTTTTTGCAAAATAAAAATATGTTTTTGACCCTTTATAAGGAAGACAATGAAGCGATGCTATTGTCTTGAGGAGTAGAAGTCTTAATAACTGATCTTACCTGGAGAAGAAAATCATTCCTCATATAAAATAACTAAAGGCCTTTAGTGAAAATAAAAAAATTTTTAATGAATATTTTAACAAATTTTTCGGGGGCAGATCAAGCTATTCACGTTAGCACTGGTTGGTATAAGACATACATATGCACATATTTCTTCTTTTTTGTATGCCTGGCGTCCGTCATTTATAAAATAATGAAACCAAAAATGGGAATTTACGATTTTTTGATGGTGACATTAATTTTTAGTTATTTTTCTTAGCTGATTAACTTTAAAGAACTCGAGTTACTCTGAAATTTTTGAAATTGCCTTAAATTTTTGACTGACCAATACTCTTCCTTAATTAATTAGTGCATAATGGGACCTCTTCCAAGAAGTTAAAGTCCCATTATATTAATTGTAATTTATTTATTAAATATCTATAATTTATAGATGAATGATCAAATCGTTACCCATAAGTTCATTGTTAAAATTTAATTCAAGATTTAAATCACTTCTAACATGAGTTATTTAAATTTGAATACCTGATATCGTTATAAAATAACTGTGAAATAATATCAAATTTTCTAAATTTTCTTGACAGAACTTGTATTGGCATGTATCATTATCTGATTTCTCTTTTAAAACTTTTGGGTCTGCTTTCATATTGGATTGTTCTGATAATTACATTTTATATTAAATTAATTATTATAAGCCAGTTTTTTAAATTCATATAAGCAACACATCGTGTAAATTATGTTTTATTTTATAAGAGGAAACGGACTTTTCATTATTTTCGGTCTTATAGTGAAAGGACCTTCATAGAGTTAATAACATGATAAGAAAAAGAGAGATTTTTTTTATATGCCGTTAAATTAATGAAATCGGCTTAGCGGTATGTGTGATGTTTTGGCTACTTCCATGTTTGGTAGGAGGCGTCCAGGGAATTAGGGTTGGCCTGGGGCACCTCCGCGTTTGGAAAGGGATGCAGTTCGTTACGCAAGAGTATCAGGTGACGGGCCGTCAAGCGAACATGTATTTCCGGAGCCGAGAGGTGGGCCCAGGTTTCGGGGCTAGCACCACTTGGACCGGGGAGAGAGAAATCATTCAGAGAGATAAATCTCTTTCACGGCAGGAGAGAGAAAGAGGGGGGGGGGGGTCCTCGAGCAGAGGCCAGCGAGAGTATGGCCCAACTCCAACAGGCTACGTGAGGGAGTCCGCGGCAGATGATCGCGGCGGTCTTGTGCAAGCCATGCCAGGAGTTCGACGACCTAGCAACGGCAAGGGTGAAATGCTGCTAGGAACCCTAGCAACGGCAAGGGTGAGATGCTGCAAGGAACCCTAACAACGGCAAGGTTGAAATGCTGCTAGAAACCCTAGCAACGGCAAGGTTCAAATTCTGCAAGAAACTCTAGCAACGGCAAGGGTGAATTGCTGCAAGGAACCCTAGCAACGGCAAGAATGAAATGCTGCAATGAACCCTAGCAACGGCAAGGGTGAAATGCTGCTAGAAACCCTAGCAACGGCAAGGTTGAAATGCTGCAAGGAACCCTAGCAACGGCAAGGGTGAGATGCTGCAAGGAACCCTAGCAACGGCAAGGGTGAATTGCTGCAAGGAACCCTAGCAACGGCAAGAATGAAATGCTGCAATGAACCCTGGCAACGGCAAGGGTGAAATGCTGCTAGGAACCCTAGCAACGGCAAGGGTGAAATGCTGCTAGGAACCCTAGCAACGGCAAGGGTGAAATGCTGCAATGCAACTACTTATTTCCCTAATATTTTTTTGTGTGATAATTTGCACTAACCCCCCCCCCCCCAGAAAAAATCAGCATATGCCTCAAAACTTAACCATATTTTCTGACAATACAAAAAATAAGCGTCTCATGCGTGTATTTATGTGATTTTGACCAGAGGTTTTCGAGTATGAGAGTGATCTGTCATGCTCTCAACCCCCTCTTTTTTGGAAGATGTGTCTTTTTCTGTCTTATCTGTTTTCTGTCGGAATCCTTTTTTTTTTTTTTTTTTTGGATAAGTTGTCTTCCATACATAAATCAAAGCTAGGTCCTCCAGGTGAGAATATTGCTATATATTTCTGCTTGTAGATAATACCACATCATTTAAATATGTTGGTATTTTCAAAGGGGCTATTTAGTTTATAATTTCAATAGACACTAAGACTTTTAAACGAAAATTTATTAGGGTTATTTTATTTTATTTATTTTTTTAAGGATCTGAATGCTTTTCCCTACATGGACAGTTATTCTAGCGGAATGTGGTCAATGTCACAGCAAGCTGAAGAAGTATACTGTCCAGATCGGGGCTAAGACATGACGATAAAAATTTCTAAGGAGAGGAAAATTTTTTTTCCTCAATAATCCAATTGATATGAATCAAATCTAGATCCTCTAGCCGAGATTAATGCTAACTTCTAGTAGCTGACCCTGAAAGTAGTTCGGTAAAAGAACTAGGATTTGCATAGTGTATCTTTAACGTTCCAATCACACAGACTTACTTCTACACTAGTTAGCCCCAATATCATGTAATGCAATGCCTAAATTCAAATATTAATTTGATAAACCGAAATAATATATCAGTGTAACATCATTATGATAATCATTGACAAGAAATATTTCAACAAAGGTTAACATTCTAATTTAAATTGATATACAATATGTCCCTCTTCCGCCGATTCTTTAAAAATTATAAAGCTCTTCTATCCAGAAAGTGTTGTAACATAGTGAGTGCTAACATTTATGTAACATTTTCAATTTTTTTTTTAATTCCCATCTTATGTTCTTGGGAAACTATTATTCATTCATTCTTAATAATCTTTTTTTTTTTCAAAACTCATTGGCTCTTTAAATTGGCTGTACTAATGTTCTCTAATGCAGAACGGTGTAATTAGTCGAGAATTTGTTGTGGTTCAGTCATGAACATTTGATACAGGTGACATCCCCTCTCGCCTTCACGATAGCCCTGAATATGGCAGATTATAAAAAATACACTTTTATTTTATTTTATTTTTATTTTTTTTGGATCGTCCTTGACAGTACCCCAACAAATTCTCTACTAATAATGTCCGTTGTCAAAAAATCTCCATTTGATTTTAAGTAACAGTGTAAGTTTGAAGATAATTTAAAGCATTTTAATCTTGCTGGCAAAACCAATAACTTGATTTTTAACCGTACCAAATTCGCTCCTTTCAGAAAATATTATAATAAATAATTATTGAAAATAAGGTACGTTTATAGTTTAAATTGTTCTGTATTTTCTCAGCTTAAATTTTTTAAAGAATTTTTACAGAAGAACAATCAAGACATAATCCGGGCTCGATATTTATTGATATTTTTGATCTGTAAGCGTTTTTTAGAACTGTGTACACAGTTAAGAATATATATTTCCTAAATAAATATGAACAAGCCTAGAATCAGGATGCTTCCCATTGGCCAGTAAGAAATTACACTTTTGCCTAACAGTGTGCTACATTGTTTCTGCAGGATACAGGAATGCCTTGCTTACCGCTTGTGGTTGCGGTCTGATCGTCTTCTTCTTTTCTGCACTGGAATTTCCCGTCTGTCTGTCGGTATGTTCCAGAACACAGAGAGAATAATACTCTAATGTTATCTGGAACTAGTCTCATAGTATTCACAAACTACCTTAGTCAATTCTCTTCTTTTTTTTTATGGTAGGAGGGCTGAGGGTGTGAGATGTACCCTTATAATGTGTAATAAAAACTGTCTTCTAAAAGTAAATTTACTTTTCGGTCCAGTTGGACTTCTTCAGGTAGGATTTAGATAAAACATAACGTTCACTGCCTTCACGAGAGTATGTCTCCCATTTATCACATGCTGGAAGTGGGTGGCGGCTTCTCAGAGAGAGAATGCACTGCATTCGACAAAATATAGAAAAAACCAGAAAGCTTCGTGTTCTTACAAAACGAATCGCTGTAAATGAATAAATATAATTTTTTTAATTTTTATTGATAGGAGCTCACCTACAATAGTTGTCTGGGTTACGGCAGGGGCGTAAAATAAATCCGCCCGAAAATTCTAGTTATTTTAAAGAGTAATTATTTCAAAACCTATCTTAACCATGGATATTCATCAACAAGACTGCTTTCATTCTTTCTTTTTCTTTTTCTTTTTTTAGGAGTTTCATAATCTATTTTATAAATTTCTGAAGGTCGAAAAGTACTACCGTGTCGCGTTCTTTTAATACATTTTACTAGCCAGAAAATTAGTGGATGGATTTTACAATTGTAATAGCTCTAATAGTAATAAGAAGTGCCGTGGTAATTTTGGTCATGAGCTGAGGAATAAGGGTGGTCATTGAAAGGGTGCATGGGCGCACCCAAAGTAGCCGTTAGGGACTCTGTGGGTTCGCGTCCTAAAACCCTGGGCAAGTTTTTATCGAAGAATTAGTGCTTTCCAATAGTCATGGGTGTTTAGAAAAAGGTTGCTACTTTTAGATAGCCTCTTTATCTATAGCCTCTAAGGGAGCTCATTTTAATTAGAGATTTTTTTTAAAAAAGTGAGTAAATACCCATAATAAACGTGGTTTCATTATTTTAATAATTGTGGACATTAGAGAGTGTAGACTAAATTCTAGATTGCTACATATCGCAGCCGCAAGTGTTTCATTATACAAATATATACATAAAATTGTTTAACGTATAATAGTTTTAGCTTCTCCAATGCAGGCTCATTGAAGGATTGTCAAAAGTAGTTTGAAGTCGCGATACCAAAATTAATAGCATGATTTCGCTGTGGGAACTACTAAAAATCAAAAGCAATTATCGAATAGAACTAACGATTATTTTGGGTTTGTATTTCACATCTAACATTCTCCTGATTAAAGCTGAATCCTATGAAATTCCCTAAAGCAGAGATTGGGTGCTTGAAAGGAGCCATTAAGACTTACTTTCCTTCGCTTTAGATCATGTAAAGTTTATTATCATATCTTATTTATCATACCATTAGGAGATTTCCCGTTTTCGGGGATCTCCTGCTCTTTATCAGTGAGGAGTGAAGAGTGTCAGTCTCTCTCTGGTGAAGGGCGTGAAGTCTCCACGAAAATCTTTACTCCTTGTGATTTTGTCATTTTGTGTGTTCACTACAATCTTTCTCACACCCCAATGTATAATATATATATATATATATATATATATATATATATATATATATATATATATATATATATATATATATATATATATATATATATATATATATATATATATATATATATATATATATATATATATATATATATATATATATATATATATATATATATATATATATATATATATATATATATATATATATATATATATATATATATATATATATATATATATATATATATATATATATATATATATATATATATATATATATATATATATATATATATATATATATATATATATATATATATATATATATATATATATATATATATATATATATATATATATATATATATATATATATATATATATATATATATATATATATATATATATATATATATATATATATATATATATATATATATATATATATATATATATATATATATATATATATATATATATATATATATATATATATA
>KZ808569.1:78920-98865 GCA_000696205.2 Oncopeltus fasciatus | reverse complement strand
TTATTATTAATTATTTTGTATTTTTTTTATTAGATTATAATAGATTAGAATGATTATTTTTTGTATAAGTTTTAAATTTTCATTAAGAGGTGATGTATATAGTATGACAACAAACAAATCTAATCTCATGTAATAGCTTTTAGATACACGTGATTTATATCAATTCTTTATTTTGATTTAGCCCTTGACTATTATTAATACATTATATATTTACACTGACTCAGTTGTTCGCCTTTCAGATCCACAAGAAGAGACGAGTAGTGGGTAAGGTCCTGTGCCGGAATATAAAGCACGATTGTCCGGAGCCGACTTGCGAAGAGCCAGTTCTCCTACCTGGGAAATGCTGTAAGTCCTGCCCGCCCCATGGACAAGGTAAGAACATTAATCTTTTTTTTTTTATCTTTTAGCATAAATTGTTATTTTTATTTTATTTTTTTTTTTTTTTTATGTGTATCTCTCTTCCAAGTATAATTTGCCAGGGGAAACCTGGAGACGGCTTCCTTCAACTTCTGTATCCCGATTTGAATTGATTCTCGTATCCGCATATGCTGATGGTAATATATGCGATAGGGAATATGATACGTTTGAGTGATTGCTGGCCGTGAAAATACAATCGTGATGTCCTTTGAGATGCATAAATGTCAGTCAGCCAGCCATTCTCTTCTTGGTAGTATGTTTTTCCTCGCCGCTTGCTGGGTTTTGTATTTATTGTTGGACATTTGCAAAGAATGACTCTTCCTGCCCTGCTGTTGCATTGTATCTACCAATCAAAATAGCTCTTTTATTGCGTTGCGAATCAACCTAGAATGAGTGAAGGAGGTGGTTGTAAGGAGAAAGATCTGGGTTATTTTGCCTTTTTACACGAAGAAAAGTGCTCAAGTGGAAGGATATTTTAAATCTAAACAAAAATTCAGATGGACCTTGGTATTTTTCAGGGAGCAGCCTCCCTGGTGAAGACCTTCATTTCCAAACTCCTGAAGAAAATAATAACAAAAATCTTTTTTTTTACTTTACTTAATACATTATTATAACATGAATGTAGTAACAAATACAACTTATAAGAACATAAAATATTAGAATTCAGCAATTCGTAAATCTAGATGTTATTAATTTTATCCTATGTATAAAACATTGGGCCTCGTGGAAAATTCACATTACCAGTATCGATACAACGTAAACAATTGTCATTTTACCATTGGATTGAATTTCAATATTCTTTAACCAACGATTGAGATAATATCTTGCATTCCTTGCAATGTGAAAATGGTATTTTTCAACTGATCATAGTAACATTAAGGCATTTACCACAGTTTTAAAGTTATTTTTATGTTTGTCATATTTATTTTTGAATGTCACGCGATATCAATAAATGCTATAGTAAATTATAGTTAAAATTAGAAAGAGCTTAAAGATACAGGACGCAGAGAAAATCCACGTTAATAATATTTTGTATAGTTTATTGCATATTCACGCTGCATAAACGACAGAATATTATATTTATATACTTTTAATATATATATAATAAATAAGAAGCCATCACATGATGTGCGAAAGCTCGGCAAATAACACCAATTTGACACGGTCCAACCCGAAAGAAGAAACGGTAAATACTTTTAATAAGTCAAAGAAGGTATTACAATTATAAATTTTGGTCCCTTCTAAACCCTATTTGCTTTAAAAGGATTATGGAGCATACATTTTATTAGATTACCATGTGAGAATGGTCGGGGTTTCGGCCAGGAAGAAAAAAATATACACCAAAATTTGGAGTAATATTTTTATTTATGCCAACGTTTCGGCTTAGCTAGTAAGCCATCATCAGGGCAATGGCGTTGAGTGGAGAAATCTCCCCAGGGTGGTTGTTCACATTGTAAACTGCAGAAAACAACTCATTCTCAGTTGTTTTCTGCAGTTTACAATGTGAACAACCACCCTGGGGAGATTTCTCCACTCAACGCCATTGCCCTGATGATGGCTTACTAGCTAAGCCGAAACGTTGGCATAAATAAAAATATTACTCCAAATTTTGGTGTATATTTTTTTCTTCCTGGCCGAAACCCCGACCATTCTCACATGATATTCGAGACGGCCAACTAACCATCAACCATGTTTATTAGATTACATTTTACGCCTGTTTTGTTCTACAAATATTCTTTTCTTAACGTTAATAACAACGGAAATATTAAGATTTTAAATTCTGGTCTCCTTTTAAACCTCTTTTCTCTTCAACCGATCTCAGCCATTAAAGAACTCAACTAACTGTTTTTCAAAAAGATGAGAAATGACTATATTACCAATACATTAATTAATATTACACTAATACAGTGAAGAGTGAAATTAATTTATTTCAACATAAAATGGGAATTCATAAGTGATATCTGTTATGTACCTAACATTTGATGTTAAATTTAAAGGTCGCCATCATGAATGATGGAAATAAGTGTCATTTATCATTATTATTATGTTCTTGATGTTGCAATAATTAACTTTCAAAATAATGTATTTAGTTACTCTAAAGTGAGAGACTCTCCCTCCATCACCTCCTCTGCCCTGAAGAAGGCTTTAACTTTTGGCCGAAACATATACAATAATAATTCTTTTTTGTTTACCAATTAATTAATTAATATTTTTCAAATTCTAAGACCCAATTCCCGACCAAACTCTTCTCGTTAAGTTCAACGGAATTCTCCAAATTCAATTTCATGTAATTGAACTTTACACAAATCACATTTTTTTATCTGATTTCATATTTTTTATCAAAAACTATCAACTTGGCCTAGCCATTTGATAATTTGATTTTTTTTAATCATTATAGCTGATTGTGATTATTGAGAAGCAATGCTAAATAATCTCCCAGTTAGTTTAGTCATTCTTTTCTTTAATTATAGAATTCCGATTTGATAAATGATTATTATGAATATTTATTTTAAGAAACACACATATTTATATTTAGACACAAAACTCCTGATAATAAGATTATTATAAAAAAGTTATTTAATCCCTATTAAGTGTGCGAGTAAACATTATTAATTTAATACCAATTCGTATTAGAACCAAAATTAGTGGATAATAAAATACTTTAACAAAAAAATCTCATGAGATCTTTTATTTTAACTAGGTATAAATTAGATTTAAATTGCTGCATGCATCCCAAAAAATCAGATTTTATTTTTATTCTTTTTTTGGGGGGGAGGGGGTATAATCCTCATGTAAATATATTTGTTTTTGTGAAATAAATTTATGTTACTGATTGTAATCATTGAAGATAAATCTCGTTCTTTCCTTTAAAAACATTTTTTTAAACGTATTTTATTTGAAAATTTTTAGTGCAAGGGAACAAAATCAAAAATCTAACTGTCCCAGCCAGGACTGGATCTCCTGCTTTCCGGGCCGGTACATTTTCCATTTATGCTACCGAGACAAGTCTGATAAGTTATTAAATTCCCCGCACTAGTGTCGATTTTATTGGTTTCTTTGCTTATTCCAGTAAGAGATTTAACCAATTTAGGATTGTAATTAGCTTTGATAATTTTAGTAAACTTCTCATTTTATTTATAATGCTCTCTCACTATCATTTTAAATCCAGGATCATACAATGAGGATATAATTCATTAGGTAGCAATATCCTCTTCATTTTATTTTTTCTTTTCGGCGGGTTTATGTTTTCCCAAAATAAGAGGAGGATTCGAACTATCATTTGAAAGGGGGTTAAGGTAGATGATGAGTGGTCTATTATTGGCTCGTTATTGGCCATCCCCGACGCTTGTTAAGGCCCATCTAGTCTTGATGAAAGCTAATTTTGAATCGCCTGGAGCTGTGAATAATTAGCTTGAAATGGTGTTTACATCTGCCGTGGAATCCGTTATTTACGTATTGAAATAGGATTGGGAGAGAATCCCCTGGATTATACTCGTCGAGATTCACTCTTTCGGTGGTCATCTTTCTATCATTCCTACGTAATTCTTCTGACGTATCGCGACCCTCTTGATCCGGGTAACTACATCTATTTCTAGTGGAAGGCTCCTATCTAGATGGCCCCCCGCGAAAACCCCGAGTGGTCCTCATGAACCCACTGTGCAAGCCTCTTCTTGTGGAGGTGTCGGTCCAGACCCTGTCACACACACACTCTCCACTGGCTCGCCGGTATATATACTACCGGGCAACACTTCCGAACTGGCCACCGGCCAGGGTCTCTCCGGGTCATCGAATCCTCCCAGCCCCCTCTCCACAACCCCATCGCCATTTATTAGCGAGTTTTCATTGAATTCCTCACAGTCTCTCTCTCATCGGTATGACATGCGGTACAAAAAAACTGCTGTTATCCAGATATTGTGCGATTATGGAATTTTTGCTGGACAACATTTGATCTCTGAAGCTCTTCACTGAATAAATGCTTTCAGAAAGAAAGTAATTTTTATAAATTACAATCGCAAAGGCTTTACTTAATTATTATTATTAAGTAAGCGTGGAATTCTAAAATCGACCCTTATGTGTCGAACTCTATCCCATATCACGACGTTAATATCCCTTTCGGCCAAGATCTCAACTCCACCAGCTTCAGGCTCTTCCATAGTAAACTCCAATTTTATCCTAATACACATGTCCAATCCCTGTCGTTGGACTCCAATCCTCACAATCCTCCCCGGCGACTAAAATGGAGATGGCCTCGCGACCTCCAGGGCCTTAATGCCTAAACTTATTGGGAGTGGGGTCGATGGTGCCTTTCTCCCTGCACAGTGATTATTTATTTTATTGTAATTTTAAATTTTATTTTTTAATTAATTTTTGTCTATTGTAATTTCTTTATGTCATCAAATTACAATATGTTAATAACAGAATGTAATACAGAAATAATTTTTTTTTTTTTTTAATTCGAAAAGTATTAAATCTAACAATAAAGTGAGTTTTTTATGGCCTTTGCTAGTAATCTTAGAAGTCATCCAAAGCTATTCTAGATTTACAAACTTAATTCAGATTAATGAAAAGAATGGTTTTAAACCAGTTTTTCCAGTTACTTTTTGTATTTACTAAAAGGAGCTTAATAAGGTGAAAAAATCCTGAAAACAGTGTTTTGGTTGTTTGTTTTTTTTTCAATTTCATCTATACATATTTTTTTGGCATTACCTATTAGTGAATTATAAAAATTGTATTACTTACAAATCGTACAAGAAATATTGATGTATATTAAATGATTTATTTTACACAAGGATATATATTTATATAATTTTATTTATTTTCCTTTATTATCATAATGGGTGTCTTATGTATTATATTTATTAAAAATGCATGTAATTGCAAATAATTCCGTCACTCCCAAAGATAGCCAAGTTGCTTGATGTAAGCCAAAGTTAAGAGCACGAATTACATCTTTATTATAATAAAGGCCTTTACCTGTCATTAAAAATTGCAATAATAATCGAGTGCAAATCAGGAGCACAAATTATTTTTTATTAAGAGAGATGGAAATTCTTCTGGTAGCCACCGTATTCTAAACACCTTTATCACTGTGCAGGCTATTATTTTACGATTAAAGCCAGCCCTGGGCTGGCCTTAAAACCACAGCAACAGGCAGGAGAGACCCAATACGACTCCCTTAGGCTAAAGCGGAATCTCGAGAAGCGATTTTAGTCACTATTCGTGAAAAGATACCAAAAGAATCAGGGTATAACCCCTATATACAAAACAAGGCCCAATCGTAAAAGCCTGTAGTTGCTTCGACGAAAAAAAAGAAAGAAAAAAAATAGGATTTGTTAGGAAAGTTAGTCTTGTAGAGTCCAAATTTAGGTGTTGAAAAATCAAATTTTTGTTGTGTTTTGGTCAAGGTTGATCCAATCAAATGCAATTTTAAAATTTTTAATGTATATTTTATTATCTGCCATTGTTTCGGCTTACATTGTAAGCCATCTTCAGGGCTATCATGATGTGGTCGAGAGGGGACGTGTTGACACCCGGATCAAATGTTCATGACTGCGAAACCCAAGTTATGCTTATTTGATCCTGGTGAGAATGTAAGCCGAAACGTCGGCAGATAATAAATAAAATACACATTTGTTTCTTTCATATTGTATTTTTTAGACCAACCTTGACCGAACGCCAACATAAATTCTCTACCAACAATCTTTACGGTCAAAAACGTTCAATTTAAACACAAATTAAAAATTATTCTTTAAATTAAGAGTGTTTTCTTCTCTTTTTGAGTCTTTGTGGACTTGCTGTTATTTTGATAGTCAAATCCTTGAAATTTGTACGTAATTCATCTAGGAAGTATATAATTAAAAAGCCACTTCCAATTAATTTCCAATATTTCAATTTTGAGCGTCATAGTCTTGCAGGAACTTACAGTGACCATTCCAGGGGTAACTTTCTAGATAGAAAGCTATTGAAGAGCACCTGGACCGTGGAGTACTTTCTTGTTCAAATAGGGCCAACAGATGGCCAATTTGTCAATATCCGTGTGGTGGCCTGAGGCCAAGAGGCCAGCCTCTCTGCAGTTTCTTTATGACACTATAATAAGAAGGCTCTCGGACTTGCGGACAGGACAACCACCGCCTTACGTCAGCCACGACAGGGAGGTTAGCCCCCCACCCCCCCAGTAAATCACCGTGAACCTTTCACCGCTACGAGTAGTTCTTTCTGTTTTTATAGCTCCGAGTCGTGCCTGCCCGAGTCCTGCCGGACATTGGCATTTCTCTATAAGGACGCCTTAATAATCCTGCCGTTCAGAAAGAGTCGGCGTGTTGTCTCGGCTGAATGTGGGAACAGCAGGGATCAGAATGCTTTCGATATTTTCGACGAGTCCAGAAGGATGACCTGCATATTTCTGAGTGTATACAAACGTTCCTGTCTGTGTCTGTATAATGTAAATTCTGATGTCAGGGTTACACCAGGGAGCGAAGGCGATTTGGCAATAAATTTATACTGCTTTCTCTTTAGACAAAACAAGGAGACATGGGCTTCCTCCAAAATCTGCTGTAATGGAGGCTATAGACAATCCTAATAGTTATCTCCTCTATTATTATATAATTATACACACACACATACACACATATATATACACAAGATTACTAACTATGAAAAACTTATAAGTTCTTAATTTTTATCAGTAAAATGTTCTTAATCCTTTTAAACTTCTTCTCCATTGATAGTAAAATGAACTACTTTAATTCTTGGCTTTAATTATAAATAATATTCTTATAATTCACTCAGCGATGTAGTAAATACATATGATAATATTTATAAAGATAAGTATACACTGNATATATATATAGAGAGAGAGAGAGAGAGAAAGAGAGAGAGAGAGAGAGAGAGAGAGAGAGAGAGAGCAGATGCTTATGCCCAAATATAAAAACTGGCATCACGTTTTCCAACCGCTTAACATATAAGATACGTAGGATAATGTACTACGCCTCTAAACCTCAGATATAATGATCACAGAGCATCCTGTCCAGAACCGCAGTCCCCTCTCCCATAGCAAGGCATGCTCAGAGTCATTTTTATGACGTTTTCCAAGTTCAAGTGATTGAACAACTTCCCGAAACGGCTTCAGATTTGCTAGTGAAGACGAGAGAGTGCGCCTATATCCACATTCTCAAAGCCACTACAAGACCTGGCATCAATTGCCAACAATAAGAGGATTAGTGAAATCCCAATAGCCTTTCCCTTCCTTCAAGTCCTCTCCGGAGCACCAGTCTCTTCACTCCTCACCGACGAAGAGCGAGAAATCTCCCCGAGAAATTTTACTCATTGCAACTTTTCTTTTTGTGTGTCCAATCCACTCTTCCCCCCAGCTATACCTCCTCCTGAATATATATAAAAATGTGTGAGTATTTGTTTTTGTACTTTGACAACTTAAAGGAAAATTTTTTATAAATAATAGCTAGGATACCCAATGATTCTCATTTGTAGATCTTGGTTATGAATGCGAATGGAAAGATATGTCTAGAACGGAAGACATTTAAAAAATTACGAAAATAATTATTGTGTAAGAATTGGCAGCGGTTTCTTTTTTCTTTTTTTCATTTGACCGCCAGCCTAATGACCAATTTGGCACAGTTGTTGATACAAATCTGGTGAGAAAGTCAGACGTGGGGTATAAAGATGGTCGGATATACCGCCCAGAGAAAGTTACCGACCCTTTGAGTTACATTCTTCTATATCTTTTATTTTCCTTACCCAAATCCTCTCTATCATTAAATTATTCATTAATTGTTTAACTTTTTTTCTGATTAAATTAATTTTTAAGATCCGGTCAATGTGCTTGAATCTAAAATGCTTTATTTTGGCAATAGTTCAAGTGTAAATTTCAGGCTTTTTTTTTTTAAATCCAAGCAAAATGAAGAGAGGGAGAGAGAAAGAGAGTCATACTTCAAGTATGACTCACCCTTTATTATTCCTCTCGCCCCGAAGAAGTCTTGTAATTCAGTACGAAACCATGACCAAAATATGAACTTATTTTTTTCATAAATTTGGTTTTATCCTTAAATCTACGATCAACTCATATCCATATAAGATAAGTGTAGAAAGGCATATTTACGTGCACATATTGATGTTTTTGTGAGTATATGAATGTTTACTCACTCAATTTTCATTATTTGAAGATTTGAGGACCAATAAAAAGTAAAACTAAATATTTTATAATGATTGTGCATATATAAATATGATAAAAAAAATATTCGAGAAATTGGTGAAAACAAATATTTACATAAAAAGTCTGTGAACAACAATATAAATGTCTTGTTAAATATATCATTTTAGGTGTAAGCTTCTGTAATTTATACCTGTTTAAAAAAAAAAAAAAAAAAAAAAAAACCTATTTGACAAAGTAATATATCCCCTTTTTACAGTAAATGTTTTATGTTGAATAACTATGCTACAAATATTATCAGTAGGGAAATGCTAATTAAAGAAAGAAAAAAATCTTTTCACAGAAGTATTACAAGATCATACGAACCCCGGGTTAAAAACGAAAGAGATTTATGCATCGTAAGTTTATTTAAGTGTTGAGAAGATATATATCATAGTGACAGGGATCTAAACTCATAACTTGGCCGTTATGCGTCTCGTAGCCAGAGGATCATAAATCTCATAAGAAATCATAATAATTTGACAGCGCTACTGCTGCACTTTGATAATGAATTAATTATCACTTCAGTATCCATAAATATATTGTGTTAACAGATATTAGACAAAATTGTGAGAGGGGGGCATCGTAGCAAGAGCTTTTTTTCTTCTTTATTTTTGTGTATTGGTCTGTAAAAAAAAAATATATATATATATATCAGCCAGGACCCGAATCTGGATCTCCTGCTATCCGGGCCGGTGCATTTTCCATTTATGCTACCGAGACAAGTCTGATAAGTTATTAAATTCCCCGCACTAGTGTCGAGAGCCTAATCACCGAGGTAGACGAATATATCGTCTTATGCTCGGAGAAGCTGACATTGTCAAGCTGTTTAAATGATTCTCGATATTTGCTTTTAAATTTTAATTTTATAAATATTATATTTTTGTGGTGTTTAATCCCACGTAAATTTTAACTATTTTTANCAGGTAAATAATCTAAAGGGTTATTATTATTTCTACCACCAATGAATATAGAACTCTCATACCTTCTATTCTCCGTCTTAATTGGTTTCTGCAAACCATCTCCCGTTGGCGAGCGCTTTCAGACGTTGTCCATCTTCTGGCCGAATACATGCGTTCACTATACATACAGACCGTGACAGTGAACGTATGTATTCGGCCAGAAGATGGACAACGTCCAAAAGCGCCCGCCAACGGGAGATGGTTTGCAGAAACCAATGAAGACGGAGAATAGAAGGTATGAGAGTTCTATATTCATTGGTGGTAGAAATAATAATAACCCTTTAGATTATTTACCTAATAAAATTAATAGTAATACATAAATAAATCAGACATTAAACAAAGCTAAGGAGTCTAATGGTTATTTTCTTTAAATCTTAGCAACCGTTGTTGGAGTTTCTTTGGAAGCAAGACTCTCCCCATCATACAACCCTTATAAATTTCAAGTAACCTAACACACACCCTCTATCCATAGATGTTTGAGAAATCTCTCTTTCTCTGCAAGCATGAGTAAAGCCCTGCTTCCGACTGATGCTCCAAGTCTGAGAGTACTCTCGGCGCCTCGCCATCTAAGGCCGTCAGCTCCTTCAGCCGCTTGCTCAACGCGGGCGAGCGCTCGACAGTGGTCCAGTGCCTTTCACGGGGGTAGAGGCGCCAATACCCCTTAAGGCCTCTCCTGTTTGGTCGTCCCTCTTCCTACGTCTCCAGCTACTGTGCCTATGGCAGCTTTCTACTTCGCTACATATTCGGTGGGGAGGGGGGGAGAGATAAATAAGCTACGATGCTCCCCCATATACCTGAAATGTATGCAAATTAAGGTAATCCACTTACCTTATTTGTTTAGCCTTCCACCATAAAAGTCAATCAAAACGGATTGTTTCATTAAAAATACACGTTGTGTCGCCTTGGATTTATTATATTTTAATATTAATGTTTTTGCTTATATGTAAGCCACCATCAGGGCAGATAAATCATTAAATATAAACCAGAAAGATAAAATTACTATAATAAAGGCCAGTATAACAAAAATATAAATATCATAATAGAGAAATTAATTATTTAGGGCACTAGTGTCGAGAGCCTAACCTCCAAGGCCGACGAATATATCGTCTTATGCTCGGAGGAGCTGACATTGTCAAACGGTTTAAATGACTCTCGTTATTTACTTTTAAATTCTTAATTTTATAAATATTATTTTTTGTGATATAATCCCACGTAAATCTTAACAATTTACAATTTAGTGCAAAGGAACAGAATTAAAATTTAACTCTCCCAGCCAGGACACGAAAGTTACAATTGAAAGTTACAAATTTCGTGTCCTGGCTGGAACAGTTAGATTTTTTATTCTGTTTCCTTGCACTAAAAATTGTTAATTATTCAGGGTTTCGGCCAGGGGAAGAAAAATAAAATACTTCAAAATTATTGGATTAATAGATTATTTTTACTGACGTTTCGACTTATAATAATCCCATAATCAGGGCTGAAATACAATACACATTCTTACACTTGTAAAACAGACGAAGATATCTTATGTTATATGAAAGAAGTATATATACAGAATATACTCAAACTTTAACCATACAAATATAAATAAAATTAATCAATTTTATATGTACCGATAATGATTTATAGAGAGATCTCCAAGGGTGGTTTATGGTCTCATATCAGAGTGCAGAACTAAACTGAGAGACAATCGGTGAAAGGTGGCGGGACGAGATAAGTCGGCAAACTTCAAAGGTGGGTAACTATGGTCGCGTTAATCCCTTCAGAAGAAAAATTAATGTTATTATATAGATATATTTATAGAGTATAATGTACGCAGGAGCTGCGAAAACTAAATAGATTTCTCAAACGTTATTCAGAGTGATATGAGAAAAAATTACTAGTTATATCGTATATATCGCATAGATAAACGTGCGTCATGAGAAGTACCGATAAACCTGACTCTAGAAGAAAGAGTAGGGGTAGAAACACAGCCATCGCAGTTTTATTCTTAAGTATTTGTCTTGATAAGCGTTACTTGTAAAAATATTACAGAATACAAACTGTTCAAAATCAGAATCATTCTTTTTTTTTTAGGATACTAACAATAAGGAACTGGGAACTAATACTTAATCACTCTCTATATTCTTACTACTCATCTGATTTCGATCGAAAAATGATTCGTTTAACTATATCATGACTCTAATAATAATGTAGAGATCAGGATTTTTATTTATTATCGCCCAATCAATCGCAGGTAATCGAATGGGGATCATAGCTTCAGCCATTGACCAACTCATCTAACAGAATTTTTAATATCAAATTGTGTTTTTGGATTTTCAAAAATTGCTAAGTGGAGCCGTTTTAGCTGTTGGTGCCCTCAAGCGTTATTCGAGGCCCGCCCTAAAAATAAGCTTTTATCGAGAAATACAATATTTCCAGGAATATGGATCAAGGGAGCCAAAAATTATTGTATCACAGCAATAACTATATAGCTGTCGAGTCTAATTGGTCCCTATTTATTAACGCACTTAAACATGTAATCTCAAGTTGGGGGGTGTTTTCGAACTAAGATATTATATAAACTAGAATTCTTCCCCTCCCCACCTTAACCACCCTTAAATCATGCATTCAATATTAGGTTTTATACCAAATTAAGTCTCCATTAATCCGTGAAATATAATAAAATGAATACTATTATTTTCTTACAAGTTTTTAATTTAATGTGTATATATATATATATATATATATAACTGTTCAATGAGGGCCTTTTTCGGTCCTGGAATTTGAAGAAGTAAAAACAAATTTTTCAAATGAGGTCATGATTTAGTTATCTCAGAGCTGGAGACTTTCTCTCCCAATCACCCCTTTGTCCCTGATGAAGGCCTGAAATTTAGGCCGAAACGTTGGCGAAAATAAATTTAAAAAACCTTTTTTGTTTACGATCATTCTTTAATTCTTCAGTTCCCTAAACCGAATTCCTGGCTACCTCTCCTCACTAAGCTCGAAGTCAACTAGTCACCTCCAAATTGTACTTATTTTAATTTCTCATTAGTATGTCAAAGTTTTCAAAAAAGGGTAAGTTTTATAGAGATTTATTGCATAGAAGATTATTTATCCTAATGGTTGGTTATTACAATGAGAAATGCATATATTTTTTAAAAAAATAGATAAATTATATATCCATTTATTTTTGCATTTAATTAAGAGTTTAAGGCAGGGGATTGCCAGTATACGCCTAGAATGTTGCGAGAAAGGTTTCTGAGCTATCTCTCAGCGTGAATGAGATGACAGTGCCACATTCTCCGAACGGTACCCAGGAGATGATGGCCTTCTGGCTACTCTCTACCGCACTCTATTTATTTATTTATTTTTGTGACTCCAAAATAAATGGGGTTATAATATATTTCAAAAGAACATCAATCGGTATTATTAATTCTTGGAAATCTTCCAATTAAAATGATATTTTAATTGTAATTGATATTATGATTGCTTCAATTACTATTTGACTTATTGTATTCGATAAAATTAAGGCTGCAACCAAACAACATACTTTATTCTTCTCAGCTGATGGTCAGTAAACTTTTTTATTTATACTGATAATAATTGACGGTAATATTTTCTTATTTAAAATTCTGAAAATAATATGATATAAACTTTACCTTAGACGTAATCAGAACTCATGGTGAAATTAAATTCCGAACTTTAGGTCTTTTTTTGTACAGTAATGTTCCTAAAATGCCATACTTATTCACCGAATGGAACTTAAAATCCACCGAATCATTAGAAGTAAACAAAAATATGAGTTCTATTTGCCACAAATAGCTATGTATTTATAGGTGATATTTTTTTTTATCTTATTCACGAAAGATGGATATTTACTTCAATCTTCTGTGAAAGAATTGGTCCGGGATTCTGTCTTAAGATATGAAGATATAAAAATCAAATTGAAACAAAAAAAGGTTTTTATTAATACCGGCGTTTGGTTCTAAATTCCAGGCCTTTATTTGGTCGGAGATCGGGTCTTAGAATACGAAAAATATTAATTAATTAATTGGTAAACAAAAAAAAAAATTATTGCCTGTGTTTTGGCCAAAAGTTAAGGTCTTCTTCAGGGCATTGGAGGTGTTGATGAATGGAGTGCGTCTCTTACTTTAGAGTAACTATATCATTACTATTTTTTAGTAATTAATGCGACTGTAAAGTTAATATTGAGGTTAAGTTTTTCTAACTCAAAGCCGCCAAAATTCGTTTAATTTTTTATTTCTTCAGATCCCATTATCAGCTCAGAAACATAACGTAACAGACATTAATCTCACTCCCACATTTGCAGATTCCTGAGCTTTGAGAAATTTCAAAAGGACACACTTAAAATATAAAAAAAGAAAGTAAATAGGGGAGAATTTAGGTTTATATTTTCATTTTTTTTTAGTATATTTATTTTTTATAATTTGTTGACTTTACATCTAGACGACAATTTCCAAGATCTCATTCTATATAAATTAAGTTACGCAGTCGACCATTAACGTGGAACCTGTTTCACTGCGACTACAACTAACAAGAAAATTACTGTTTGCTTATTGAAATGTAGAATAAATCAAATCCGTTCAAGACAATTTGTATTATATATAATTTTGTGGGTCTGAGAAAATGACGTCATTAGTTAATGATCGGCCCGTTGTGGGGGCACATATTTACTTAACAAGGTGAAATGTAAAACGTTTGCTACGGAAGACTCCTGTCACTTATTCCCAGAACCGCTTTCGTTTGAAAACCCTGTGAGGTCCATCTTGAGGAGGTGTCTAGTGCCATGTATGGTGTACGCCTCAGGCAGAACATGTCAACCTCAAGAGGGAATTTCATAAGAACCCCTTAGTTCACATCATATTTTCCATATATTTATTTTATAAGTCTTTATTTATTGTATTTTGTAATATGATTGCAAGTAATCAGTAAAATATATGTTATATGTATATATATATGCATGCTTACAATCGAAGGGGCTTCTAAGGATTGGAGTTCAAAGACAGGGATCGGGCAAGGGGATTAGTGTGAAGTCACACCCTCATGTTAAAAAATACATATCATATATACCCTCATATACGAAAATCACTATGTAGCTTTGTCTCTCTAACCGTACTCAGCGTATATTTAACCATTAGGGTCATCTTTGTAAGGGTCGACGTAGAGGGTTGTAAGGATTGGACTATGTCGACAAGGATTGGGCATGTGGATTATTGTGAATTCAAACCCTCATATAATTGCATTCGAATGTCAGGGATTGAGCATACGAATTAGTATGAAATTAGACTTTACTGTGGAAGACTTTGAAGTGGCTGGACTTGGTTGGGTGGTCACAGACATAACATCTGTTAGCTGACTTCTATTGTTTGGCAGTTGTACATAGTCAAATCCCCTTTTAATGATTTAGGCTAGAGAGTCACTCTAAGAGAGTCAAAATGAGTGTTAAAATGTATACAATTAATACATACATACATAAATACAGTGACACAATTCATAATACACTTGCGTGAAACGGGATAACTAGATCTCTCCGCTACCTTGAGAATCCCACGGCCTGGTTAAATACATTGGGAGACAGTTGAACATTAGGCAGCGCAAGTGACAGCAGTGTATCTGACTATCAACAATTTTTATTGCAAGGGAACAGAATAAAAAATCTCTTCCCTTGCACTAAAAATTGTTAAAATTTACAAATATTTTATTTTGGTTGTGGTTTTTTATCCCACGTAAATTATAAACAATTCATCTGTCAACAGATAGATTTTTTTATTCTGTTCCCTCTCATGAATTGTTTATAATTTACGTGGGATAAAAAACCACAACCAAAATAAAATATTTAAAAATTAAAATTTAATAAAGTAAATGACGAGAGCCGACAAAATGACAATGTCAGCTACTTCGAGTTTAAGACGAAGTTCTCGTATTTCTCGTGAGTTAGGCTCTCGCTAGTGAAGAGGGAATTGAGTGAGATATCTAGCTGGTCCTTGTGGTGTAACGGTCAGCATACCAGGCCCAGATAGCAGGAGATCCAGGTTCGATTCCTGGCGAGGACAGATGGATTTTTTTAATTCTATTTCCTCTCATTAATTGTTAAAATTTACGTGGGATTAAATACCACAAAAAAAATGTATCTGACTATGTTCAGCCCAAAGATGACAGACCCTTGCAGAAAGCGCTCTCCTTCATAACGTTGAATACAGCCGGTGAAGACCTATAGGTATAGTGTGTGTACTATACACTTGTTAGACTTTAAAAGAGATTTTGTTCTGTGACAACCAATTAAAACCTATATTTTTTATTCAGTAAGTTTTCCTGCTTATACTTACCACTAGTTTGTATTCATTTTGCGTCATATTTCCACCTTTATCAATCCCCCAGAGATTGTCTCTCTCTCTGTCATACACACGACAGCTTGGACCACCGTGTCCTTGCCATTTGCCACATCCGCGACCATACTCCTGCCGTACCCCTCAGACAGTCTGAGAGGTGAGCGCCGAGATCCACTTGCAGGGATGCCGCCATGGTTAGGCGCAAGGTCATTTGCATATAATGCACTCGTGGACCGGCGCCCGACACCGGGACATACATATTCATGCGGGCCATCTATCTCTTCGCCCGCCCTACTTACTCCAGCCAGCCTGCCTAATCTACAGTCGGTAAACTATTTTCACTGGAGAAAAAAATCTGGTGTAACACTCACTCGTACCATAAGAACTGATACTAGAAGCTCATGACCTTTATAAAATAATTAGCAGATACTTGTTAGGGTTCGGTCAAAGTTGATTAAAAAAAGTACAAAATTAAATTTATTTTAAATTGCATTTTATTTTGGTTGAACCATGACCGAACTCCAACAAAAAATCTCTACGGTCAAAAACTCTCTATTTGCATTTATAAAATAATATGCTTAGTAATTTCAAATATATTTTCCCTTGAACTTATTATTATAAAAACCTGTAATATATATAGCTAAAGAAATGGAAGGGGAAAAAATCTGCTTTTAATTTATTTTATTTTTAATCATACCACAATATAAATACATTGTTGTGCAAATGCCAATAATTAAATATAAACTTGGTTGATCACAAGCAGAGCTGAGTACCTCTCACTAGTCTTTATTTTTCTGACTCATATTGTAACATTTAACATATGGCAACACACCCAACCCTCGAAGTTACATTATTAAATAATTTCTCTATACAATAATATACATATATATATATATATGTATATATATATATATACANATATAAAATTACATAGATTATAAATCATATAAAATCAAACTTTATGCAAATTACGTAAATATAAAATTTGTTTTAACAGCTATAATAACATAATTATTATTTTAAATTTTGATCTCCATCTAATCCCATATTCTTCTCGACTGATTTTAACCATTTCAGAATTTATCGTACGTTTGCCAATATAATTTTTTTTTTTTTTTTTAATTAATGATACATCTACTCATAGACACATGGCCGCTCTCGCCACACACACAAACACATATGTATGTATGTATGTATTTGTAATTTTGAACATTCTTCTATTCTAAGAAGATCCGTTAAGGTTTCCCAATAATTCTTCATATTTTTAGCGTGAAAAGCTCGTTTTCCTTTGTGGAAATCTGCTAAAATTAATCCCAACTGATTCATTCTGCTTTGGAATCTGTGCTTGGAAGTGTATTGCATCCGGCCTAGGGCAATCTTGGCAGTTTTGGACGTCTACCAAATTATTCATAACCATTCTTATTTCTGCTAACGCACGTCCAGACAGTCCAATGACCCAAATCTCATTGTATATGGGCTCACCCACCCGACCAAATTTTATTTCATTGCCACTATATGAGTTAATATGTGTGTCTGTGTATAAAAAATTTATTTATACATATATTTTCTCTCTCTTTCTCTCTTTCCCTCTGTTCATTTTATTTATTTATTAAGCTTGAAAGTATTTCAAAGTCAATGAACTTGTTATTTTGAGAGAGCAGAATTTCTATAAGTTATTCTTTTTGTGTACTAGTGGAAGAAATAAAAAAGAGAAAAAAAAAAAAGGTCCATTATTATTAACTCTGTCGTAAGAGTAAATTAATAATTGCAAACATAGTCTTCTTACCTCAGCTTTCTCTGAATGATATATTGTTTTATCTCACAGTCTTTGTCATCCAGTAAACCCTCAATGATAAACATTTGCTTTAGTTGTATAACTTTAATGTAACATTTACTTTTCAAAAATTTCACTAGGGGCGCCGGGATAGCTCAGGGGATCCGTACGGGTCTCGCAATCCTGACGCCGCGGGTTCAAATCCCGCCCAGGTCAATCTTTTATTTATAATATAGAAGGTTGTCCTGAGCCATGGGTGTTTAAAAATAGGGTGGCAACCTGTAGATAGCCCCTCCCTCCAATGACCCTTAGTGGTTGCAAGGGAGGCTAACACAGGAAAAAAAAAAAAAAAAAAAATTTCAACATGTTTAGTGTTTCCCTTGATTTTCCCACGAGAAAATCTCGTGCCTGATAAATTTTCCTTTAATTACCTACAAAAAAAAAAAAACACAGTTATTTTTCTTTGTTTCTGTGCATCTGTGTGTTGTGACCTACAATATTCCTGGTGTGCTCATAAATAACAGCTTGGAAGCCATTATTCATTGAAAAGGGAAAAAAATCAGACGGCCAAAATGGTGTGCTGACCACAGGGCTAAATCAGATAAATTTAGGAAAACTAGTTTTACTGTTACTTCACTCTGTGCATCCTTGTTTCAATAAATTTACCTATTTTGTATAAAATATACTTATTTTAGGCACCCATACTTTATATCCTACTAGCAGACCCGGCAAACTTCGTTTTGCTAAAATTTTCCTTTTTTTAGGGCGTTGCTGGCCCTAAGCAAACATTAGTGTTGTATTATCACACGATTTAAATAGAGCCTTTAACGATATTTACGGCCTTCAAATAAAAATTCATGGAACACCTATCATAAAGTATTTCTCATAATAATTTACATATGGTGAAGATATGGGCTCAATAAAAAAAGAAACACATGTATTTAAGGCAAATTGGAAATTATATTTATTTATTACTTCTTCTTAACGCCCCTCCGCCCGCAGACCGAAAATAAAAAATCAGACTTCATAGTGTCACTCGCCTGAATATTCTGAGGATAGTTGAATACAGACCGTGACAGTGAACGTATGTATTCGGCCAGAAGATGGACAATGTCCGAAAGCGCTCGCCAACGGGAAATGGTGTACAGAAACCAATGAAGACGGAGAATATAAGGTATGAGAATTCTGAGGATTCCCTGAAAATTTCATCTAAATCGGCCCAGCCATTTTAAAGTCCATACGTTGATTCATACACACATCCTATTTTATATATATATATCGTTGCATTTAAATAAATTTTTTTTTTTTAGTAATAGTTCATTTAAACAGTAAATAGTAGCTTATAATTTTCTTCATTTAAATGTGAGTTTTGATTAAATTGCCATATTTGATAATATATTGTTTATATATACATTTTGTAATGTTTTTTGAATTATACACTGCAGAAAATAGTAGAAAAACAAGCATTTAGAACCATAATGAATTGTTTGTTATTTATTTTTTTATTAAATGCTGAAAATAAAGTCTATTTTAATGAATTTTCAACTTGGTCCTCCCCCTAAGGACCTTCTTAAATATATTTTTTTTTTTTTTATTTACATTTGGGCTCCTTGAAGGACTTCGGTGAAAGTGAAGCTTCAGACCTTTGCTTTCATTTATAACTATCAGCTATTAAAAAATAAAAGTTCCAGTCGCAGGAGCTGCGTAATAAATAAGCAGATTTCCCATGATTTCATTAATGTTTTCTATTAAAAAAGGTTACCTGACGAATTTTTATTTATAAGCCTAAGAGATGAGATATGAGCTTATACTGGAAGGATGAGTTAGAAAAGCGCTAATCCATGTTGATTACATTCGTAAATCTCTTCCTCAAAAAGGGTTTTTTTTTTTTTTTTGGTAATAATGTTATTCTGTTAATCAGTTCTGCACTCTCAGAAGTGACCATAAACCTCCCTCGGAAATATCTTTATACTTCATTATCGCCCTGATGATGACTTACAAGTCAAGTCGAGACGTCGGCAATAATGAAATAATTACCCAATTATTCTGGAGTGTATTGTTTTTCTCATCCTAGTCGAAACCGTGATTATTTCTAACGCACAATACTCAACAGCCCACCAACCAGAAGTCTCCCCGAAAATTTAACTCTCAGTGGAATCTTATCTTCTTGTGTATTCACTACACTCTTTATTTCTCCTGTCCTTATTTATTGTATATATCGCAGACACGAGATTTTCACTTTATATATATATAT
>KZ808569.1:66851-78171 GCA_000696205.2 Oncopeltus fasciatus | reverse complement strand
GGGGGGGGGGGGGGGGCACTCATATCTGTACTGTGCAGATCGCAGACCTTCCTGCACTACCGAATTTCAGAGTCTCACTAATATTAGTGGCTGAGGAAGGGAGAGCGGGGCCCCTTAGTAAAGTGAGTCCTCACTCGTTGGTGAGATGGAGGGGTATCTAGAGCAGATAGTGACGAGCATGGTGGATCTCGAGACAGACTGCCTTGAGACGGCGCACTGGTGGCGCCCTCCTTTGCACAAATAGCGCAGTAAACACTACGCAGCCTCTGACATTTGAGAATTTGAAATTAAATTTGTTGAAATTCTGTAAAGATTTTTATTTTTTTATTTCTATTTTATTACTTTTATTTCTATATATTAAATTAATCATTTTGCAATTTGATTACATAAAAATAATAACAAAACAATTAATAAGATAAATTATGAATAAAAATCCATTGATGAGAACATTACCAATCTTTATTACTCATGGGTTTTAGTTACTCAAAAGACCTCCAGGCCATTTTTGGGTCGGAGGGGAGGATTGTGGGGATTTTTTAAAAAAAATTTACGAATCAAGTTCTATATTGTAAAAAAAAGTAAGTTTTTTTTTACCCTAAATGTTTTCATCTATTTTGGTCTGAAATTCAGGCCTTTTTTACTGGATTAGGATAATGGATAACAAAGGTAGGAGAGCAGTCTTTTGCACTATGTGAACTTACTTGTATCTGTAAATTTCAGTAAGTGTAAGGCCCTTTTTATATATCTCTTCATTATCCATCATCCCTTTCCATAGAAGAAGTCCTGAAACTCTGGCCGAAACATTGGACAAAAAGTAAATATATAATTAACTAATTTGTTTTTATTTAATAAGTCAATTGATCAAATCCCAACAGTCAAGTTTTGAAAAAAATAAATAACAATTTGGTTTTCCCTCGAAGAGCACAAACAGTTTAAACATAACTTAAAGAGAAAATCTAAAATGGATGGATATTTGGGATGATAAAATTATTTCTACAAATGCTTGAAGACTTTCTAAAAGTGGGCACCTTGCAAAAGCGTTCTGGAAAATTATGATTCGAACAACTTATTTAAGTGCTTCAATTTTAGTGTAAATGTTTGAAACTGGAAAAAATAAATTAAAAACTTAAATTATTTTATCTGTCACTTTATCCTGTAAGCCATTAGGAACAAGCTCGGAATGATTGCGAACAACTTGTTAACGAATTAGCATTTTAAAATGAATTTTGTAATTAGCAGGGTGCGTGCCGTCCTTGGGTGACCAGCTGACCTACTCACGGGTCATGCGTAGACTTAACGCCTTTAAGATTCAAAAAATCAACCAAATGTATCCGAACTGCCCCCATTGACTTTTAACATCTAACATAAAGGGAACCAATTCTTCATTTGAGTGTTTTGCTAAGTTCTTTTATTTCTGCCGAGTACTACCGTCATACGGCTCTGTTTTGAGCTGCTGCTCTCGTGCATCCTGTGTCAAACCATTCATCCAACAAAGTTTGGGCCGTCCAACTCTTCTAAGGCGATAAATTTCTCCTTCCAGGATTCTTCTTGGCACTTCCTCGTGGCTTATTGGAGCAATATGGCTTGCCCCTCCAAGGCACCCCAGCTTAATAAATATTGCCACATCTATCTCATGATGGACCTCATAAAGCTCCTTGTTCTTTCTTTTCCTTCAGCCTCCGTCATCTCTTACTTTTCCATAAATCTTGCGCAAGATCTTTCCCCGGAGGATAGGGAATTGATACTTAATTTCTCATTATTTCCTGCCTGCCTGTCACTCTGCAATTGCACATGCTACTCCTGGTAGATCGCGTACTCCCCAGGAAGACGAAGGCCGCAGCTGACTAGTGCCTCTCGGCTAGGCGGGTGGTCGCTCCGACTGGACGACGGGCCCTCTTAAGTAAATATAGGCCGGGTTCGTCTGGCGCCTTGGACAATTTGACTACGTCCTTGTCGGGACCCGGAACTCCACCGGCGGTCTCTAGATCGCGTTGGCTCCGCCAGCTTGGATTTCTCCTTGTGCACTTAAGGTTTCTACTTCTTTGGCGTGAATCCTCCTGAGGGAATGTCCTAAGATAATGATCTCTTAGAATTTTTATTCCTTACAAAACATCGGATAATAAACCTAAGTACTCAAGTATTTGTCATACTACTATCCCTTCCAATTTCCTTTTGAATTTTCAAAATTTTGATGTTTTGCTAAGTTCTTTAATTTCTACCAAGTACTACCAGATGGCGTCTGGTAGTACTTGGCAGAAAGTACTTTTACATAAAATTTAAGTGAAGAGCACTTTTTTTTTTTTTTTGGACTAAAAAGTGCTCTTCACTTAAATTTTACTTCACACACAAAAAAAAAAATTTAAATTTTGAGGAAGGTTAATCAGAGATTTGGTTATTTTATTTTCGCCATCGTTTCAGCCTAAATTTCAGGGCTTTATCAAGGCAAATGAGATTATGGGAATACATTTTTTTAGTTATATTAATTTTACTTCGATGCTTTATTTTGTATTGTATAATTTAAATTTTATAAGGATATTAGGTGCAAAAATTTTAGTTTAAGCAACAAAAATTTTGTAAGAATCCAGCAACGAAACCCGGTTATAGTGTTCACATTTAGCAGATTTCCCTTGTGGAAATGAAGCAATTCAGTCAGGTTAGTTTCATGACGAGACTCGGCATTTCGGCAGATCTTTACCGATCCTGCACTCCAGAAGCTATTAATATGTTCAAAATTATATATATATTTATATTTGTAGATAAGAAAAGATGAGAGAAAGAGTGTAGTGAAAACACACAAAGAAAAAATTACAAAGAGTAAAATTTTCGCGGAGATTTCTGCCCTTCGTCGGTGAGGTGTGAAGAGAGACTGTTTCATATTCTCTCTCTCTCTCTCTCTATATATATATATATGTATAACCTTTACAATATAGAAACCAAATATTATATTTCTGATTTTCATTGCAAACCCTTGTGATAAATCAATCTTAGTTGAAATCGGTTGGTGGGGGGGGGGGGAGATTGGAAAAAGTACAAAATTTTATATTTTTAATTGTTATTGAAGTTACGAAAAAGTTTATGAAACATTGTAGATGTAAAATATATAATCAATAATATATAAAATAAAATTTGGTATTTAAAACATTTGTTGCAAAAACGCTTCTCCATGAAAAGATTTACGAATGTAACTAAGATGGCCGAGCTGTTTTTCCACTATTCCTTCCTAGCCAGTCCAGAGCAAAGATTAAGGAGCATACCGTTTACTCTGGCTATTTATCCGTTTTTAATAAAACATGGAAAATCTGCTTCGATTACGAATGGCTTATTATGAACTAATGGCAGAAATTGTGCAATTGACCTTGATTTTGAAGAAGTAGGAATTGAAAACTTGAAAATATCCACATTGTTATCACTGGTGGCTCTCTATCTCTGATAATCTCCTTTTTTCTCTCTCTTTGGAGTTTAAAATAGGCTATAAGCAGCTATTAATGTTACTACGAAAAAGTTGTAATCAAATATGTTTAATCCATTTAAAAAAAAAAAAAAAAAAAAAAATGTTAATCACGTAAGAATAGCGTAACCTTCGCAGGATTCCCGTGTTTCATTAATGATGAACGTAAAAAATACTAAGATAATTTATCTTTCATAGTGGGGAGACTACTCATCATTGCTTTTGAATACCCGGGAAGGAAGGGAGTGAAAGGGCTCAGCCATTTTAATTACATTCATAAATCTGTTCCTTAAAAGGAAAATATTTTTATATTTACAAATTTATTTTACATTTTTCGGAAATTATTTTATTGGACATAAACGTTAGAAAATTTCATACGACGTTTATTACGCTCTATAAACTTTATTATTTATCGTGTGAGAATGGTCGGGGTTTCGGCCAGGATGAAAAAAATATACACCACAATTTGGAGTAATATTTTTATTTATGCCAACGTTTCGGTTTAGCTAGTAAGCCATCATCAGGGCAATGGTGTTGGGTGGAGAAATCTCCCCAGGGCGGTGTCTGTTCACATTGTAAACTGCAGAAACAACTGAAAACTGAGGTTCAGTTGTTTCTGCAGTTTACAATGTGAACAGGCACCGCCCTGGGGAGATTTCTCCACCCAACACCATTGCTCTGATGATGGCTTACTAGTTAAGCCGAAACGTTGGCATAAATAAAAATATTACTCCAAATTGTGGTGTATATTTTTTTCTTCCTGGCCGAAACCCCGACCATTCTCACACGATATTCGAGACGGCCAACTAATCATCAACTTTATTATTTATCATTACTCAAATAACAAACAATATATTATTATTTTAAATGTCTACCTTCTTCAAAACCCCTTTTTCTTTCGACCTACTTCAGGAAAAAATAAGCTTACTCAATTGTTAAAAATAAATAAATTTAAATACCAAATATGGTTTATGTATTTAAAAAATAGCCATAAGAAAATAGAATTCCTTAAGGAAATCTGCTAAAACCGGGAACTGTATTGTGCACACTTGGGACTGAAATCTTTCTACCACATGACATTAAAATGAACTTGATTATCTTGATTAATATTAACATTGTAATATTTTAATTTTATCAATGTATGAGACAGTCCATGTATGTATATGTAATATATATGTGAATATATAAGGAATAGAAGGATAACTGCTTTTGTAAGGCGTTAATTTAACCATTATATAATAAACGTATGTCCAACTTCATATAATTAGTTTCAGTATATAATTTATGAACGTACTTTTTCTGTTAATAACCATACATTTAAAAGTAATTCTTAAATCACTCAACATCCTAAACTGGAGGAAAACAATTTAAAACTAAAGGCGTAGCAAGGAGCAAATATACGAGTTTGTATATTTCGACTTTTTAATTTTTGAATAATTTTCAGGCTGGAATGCTCAAAATTACCAAAATTTTAGAAATCTTAATAGAAAACGACGACTAACAAAAAAACAAAAAAAAAAAATTTAAAACAAACCTAATAGACAGATAATTGTCAGAGAGAAGATAGTTCTGGAATAATTTGGTCGAGCCCTCAGGCACAGCTAGCGTTAACCGTTACCACATAGTTTCCTTCTACGCCACAATTTTTTCTCATTTTATTTTTTTTTTTTTAATCAGATATTCCGCAAATGAATTTAGCTCTACACATTAGTACTATGACTCGATTTTGAATTTTTATTCATTGATCCTGCTCCAGATAAAATATTCTCTATTCATAATTATGTGTGTGTGTATGGAAAAAAAAGGAAAACAAATCAGTAATCGTCAATTGGACTACAAGATTGCTTCAGGGAATGNTATATATATATCATAAAGCAATACACGCTTTAGTTTAGGTAATTTTAAAATGATGAAACCAAATTCGCCATTTAAGCTTCTTTTTTTTTACCTTTGGAGAAAGAAAACTTTAAAATCTTTCATTTCTTCGTTATTGTTTTGGAGATATGGAAAAAAAATTTCAGAACATAATGTGTTTTAAATGCAATATTATAATATTGATATTCATTGAATTTTAGGAAAATGCATATTTAAGGAAATATTTAAGATTGTAATATCAAAGGTTTGATGAACCCTCTGAGTTATAAAATTAAGAATTATTTTTCGGCATTTATGTTTCCTTTCGCAAACCATTGTATAAATTAATTTTCGGTAGAAAATCGGATAAAATTTTCGTTGTATAGTGTTGCGAAAATTTTAAGAATATTATGAAATAAATTAAATTAAATTTTCATTCATTCATATAATATATTGTTAATAAGTTGTACGAGTAGTAGAGTAGACATGTAGTAGGTTCCAGTCGTCTTTCAAAGTTTCTAAACGTCTACCCATCATCTTAGGTGTTAATCCAAAAGGACTTGGTGTTATAACAGTGGGTTAGGTGTTATGTCCTTGGTGTTATATCATGGCTGTTATGGTATTATATCTAGAGATTAGGGTTTATTATCAATGGTATTATATGAAATTATCTTACCTTTTATCTTCATTGCCCTCTTCAGCTTTTATGATTAAAGTAATCATGTCTTCTTATCCATGTTCATCTTTATTGAAACATGGAAACATGATCATTGCAACTCATTGGTGATTGACTTTTCTTCTTTATAATAATTGGGAAATTTTAATCTGTGGTACAGACAGATAACTATTATAAATAGTTGTAGTTATTGTTCTATTTATTTAATAGATTACTTTAAAACTGTTGTCCATCCCTCATTTTCGAAAAGAAAAATGCCAACCTCAGCAAACCTTTTGAGGTTTTAAGATAAATTATTTAATTACAAAGTTCTAATCCTCTGACCGTCATCCTTTCTTCACCGCAAAAATTGACAAGCCTTTGGCCATTAGTCCAGGCTTAACTATTGTTTCGTCGAAGCGCCAAACGTGAGCAGAGAAGTTAGTATCTTTGGTAATGCCATGGGTGTCTCAAATATTTAACGTATCCAGGTAAATCAGAATATGAATCCATAACCAAGTTCCTGATGAAGCACAGGTTCAAGACGAGAAAAAGTATTTTATTCTCCCTTAATGGAACCTAGAAATTCCTGAAATCTGGTGGGACAACTTCCTTATCACCAGACCCCGAAGGTCACTTATATTGTATACAATTGTCTCCGAGACCATTCATTCTCCGATTAGCCCTGATGAAGCACACTTCATGTTGAGCGAAAGCTTGGCGACAAAAAACGTCATGGCACGTCATCCAGGTCCAACCTGGAAGTCGACCTTTGAGATAATGACTCAAGTCGTGGAAGCTTACGTCAGCACAGAAATGTAATTGTTAAAATCCATTACTTACTTGAGATATTTCATCGGTAACATAAATTTTTTAAATTACACAACCCTCGTGTTAAACATATACTCAATTTTTTTTTCCTTTTATGGAATTCTTTAAATAACTACACAAATAGATAAATGATTTATGACTCCGAGACTTTTACCGTTACCCCTCGCTCGAGCATTCAACCCCACCATTTATCTACTTACTTTGGTGTAGCCTTGGTGAGACCTGACATTTACTGGCCGTATTTCCTCGGCAAAAACAGAATTGAATTCACCTTTACAGACAAAATAACGCTGGTTCCGGCAAGATTAGCTGTCTACACTTACTCCATGATCTGCTAATAACCCAACCTAAATATTATTTTGAACTCCCTTCCACAGTATACCTTCATGTAATTCATTTAACGGTGCAGTGTGTGCAGAATGAGCTATCAGTGGTTCAATATTTTCCCTCGTGACGTAAAGACCGATTACATCTGTATTTGATTTCTTAATTATGTTTGTTTGTACAGTTGATTTCTCGGTAAATACATTATTTATATTTATTTTTCCATAATTAATACTTAAAATTTTAAATTTCATTCAAAATAGAAGTTAAGTAAGTAAGTGAGAGTATATTTTTAAGTATTCAGGTTGTTTCAGTTTAGCTAGAACAAAGCTCTTCCGTCTTCAAGTAATAAACCTGTTTTTTTTTTTGTTTTCTTTTTTTTAGTATGATTTTACTTCACATATTGAATGTTGGTGAGAGATAGTGTTTTGGTGTTCTCTTGGTCCAATTTAAGGCGTAGCTTTGAGGGGTTCTGTTACAAAAAAGAAATTTAACTAGATAGTTTCAACTTTTTCCAGCAAGAATTTTTGTTATCAAAGACTGCCTTTTGAATAACGATTTAATCACCCATTTTCCTTCAGTTCGTGAGTTAATATAGTTATTATAAGGTACAGTAAAAAAATTAAGAAAATCAAAGAATTTAAAAAAACATATATTTTTCATGAAGGCTTATTATGATGTATGCTTACGAACGTGTGTATTTTAAACATATATTTTTTTAAAGTTTTGGCTAGAAGTAGACGGTAGATTCTCACAATGATTCTAGGTTTTTGAAAGAAGTAATACAATTACAAAATATCCTTCAAAACAATAAAATCCCTCCTACCCATTTATTATATATATTAAATAAGAACAAGACTCCTGAGAGAGAGACTCCCGAAGAGTGAGATGGGTGGAGTCTCTTTTCACTCCTCACTGATAAAGGGCGAGAAGTCTCCCCGAAATTTTAACTGCCGCTAATGTTTCATTTTCCATACATTTACCAGGTATGCAAGTTTAAAATGTCGTTTTAATTCCAATAGAATGCGCTCTTAGCCTATTGAAGGATTTGCTTATCTCTAAACGCTATTTTGTTTGTTAGTCATTTGTTTACAAAAGTCAGTTGTTTTTAAGTCGTTTACGTGGACGTATCATACCTTTCTTTGGTGTTAAAAATGTCTAATTTTAAGCCAAATAAAGAGCATTTGCGGCATGTCATGATTTTCTTATTTAATCAAAAGAAAAAGGCATCTGAATGTCATCGAATTTTTGTTGAGACTTATGGCGATCTTGCTCCAACCGTCAAGACATGTGAACGTTGGTTTCAACGTTTCAAACGTGGTGATTTTGATGTTACTGATCAAAAACGAGAAAATCGACCAAATCGACTACGAGCTTCTCAAGCCCGGCGAAACAGTCAATACCGAGCGCTACCGACAACAAATGATCAATTTGAGTCACGCATTGATCGAAAAACGCCCAGAATGTGCTCACAGGCATGCCAAAGTCATTCTTCAGCATGATAACGCTCCTGCACATTCAGCCAGATTGACTAAGGAAACGATTTCTTCGCTTGGTTGGGAACTCCTACCCCACCCGCCGTATTCACCTGACCTGGCGCCTTCTGATTATCACCTCTTCTCATCGATGGGACACTCATTGGCGGAGCAACACTTCAACAATTTCGAAAACGTACGAAAATGGCTCGATGAATGGATTTCAAATAAAGATGAAGCATTCTTTTGGAATGGTATCCATATATTGCCCGAGAGATGGACAAAATGTGTAGAAAGCGAGGGCCAGTACTTTGAATAAAATATATTATACTTTTTTTTAAATTACTGTGTATATATTTTAAGAAATAAACGACATTTTAAACTTGCATACCTGGTAGATGTCCTCCTCAGTGGTGCTTAGTGCAAATGTATATGAAGTAGTAGCTATTTGAATAGCCATTTGCAGGCCGGTGGGAATTGGATCAGGAGATACTCTTGTTGCGTAGATATGAGCCGTGTGGCTATCACGAAACGGGCGGAGTGGCACTGCTCCCGGAATCGTGCGTCGTACGCATAGCGTGCGCGGGGAGCCCAGGAAGTCACCAGTCCAGCAAGGCTAGAGGAGAGGCGAGGTCAGGCATCGAACCTCTCCAGCACGGCGTATTGGAGGCCGATCTTCCTACTTCCAGGTGTACAGCTACCGTTCGACAGGGAGGATCCTCGTCAGACCGTTTCGATATAACGGGTTTGTACCAACATCCTTGGACCGATTTCAAGTATGTCCGGTAGCACGCGCAGTAAAGCTTTCCCGTCCAAAGAAACCATAAGCTAATTTCATGCTTGCCCAAAGGCCATCCCAACATACGTACGCAGAATAACTAACTAATGTCCAATATAGTAAAACAGCTGTAGGGCATTATCTAACATCCTCTTTCATTTGCAATAATATCAAGAAACTTTTTTTAACAATATTAAATTAAACATTTTTTCCCGAAAACCTTTTTAATAAAACGTCTTCAAAATTCCTGTCAATTCAGAAAAGCTATTTGGTTGTAAATAATCCAGGGACTTGTGGAAATTCAGCTCAGAATAGATTTTTGCTACAAGCAACAGTTTTCAAATTTCAACAGTATATCATTTTACCATTGTTACCAGTGAGTTTCTTTTTCATTTTTACGGTTTCATTTTAGGTTAGGATCTTTAGCCACCTCATGTTTGTGCCCATATATGCTTGGCTATAAACTCTGAGACTGTTACATTCCCACAATGGTTATTACCAATGGCTCTAGGCATGATTTTATTTTCAATAAGCCTGCCTAGAGATTTGAACCTGCAGCTGCCAGGATTGAAAGACTCAAACGGATTCCCTGAGACATCCCGGCGCCAAAAAATCTAATAAATAAACAAAGAGTCAATTTAAAAATCGGAGTCTAAATGCTCTTCACATGAAATTTTCATTAACGAATAAATCGAATTCGATGCAGCTTGGCATCTATGTTCAATCCGATCCGAAAATAAATTCAGTCATCGGTTGAGCATGGACCATCAACCAAAAAAAATGCTTAAATTAATGGTTGAAAGTTTATAATTATTTTAAAGGGCCAAACTACCGAACCTATCAAACTTTCCCCCTTAAAACAGTAATGGTGATTTTTTTTTTTAAATTTGTCAAATGATTCCTTGTTAACATCATTTTTTTTTAAATTTAAACGTAATTTTTGTGCTCCCCCACCCCCCGAACTCATCATTCTCTTTCTTAAATATTTAATATACTTGATAAAAAATTTAATGTGCATGAAAACACCACGTTATATGGGTCTCGAATCCAAATAATCTACAGCTAATCAACCAATTATAACTATATGCATTGACAAAATCCTGTCTGTTATGGGGCTCCAAACCGTAAATCTAAAAAATAACTTTCATGGTGTAAATCACTCCTTCAACTTACATTTATGGGCTTAATTTTATATATTTTATTTTCCTTTTAGTTTTTGATACCTAACCTTTTTTATTATGACTCCTCGGCAAGTATAGCTGTCCACAATTCCCTTTGTAGGCCCCTTGGCAAGAATCTCCACAATTGATGGCTTCCAATGGCCTACAGAGAGAATTCTACATTGAATGATTATAGATGTTTTAATTGAATGAATCTTGTACAGCATTGCTTTTTTTTTTTAATGCGACCATGAGTAAAATCATTAAAAACATTTATCATATTTATTGGAGCTTAGAGTTTCTCAAAAATCGTTCTACACGAATGAAAATGGCACACCTCTGATTCCTTTGAATTCAGACCTTGGCCCGAATGTATCTTAGGATGCATTTCCACAGTTCGAATGCGGTGTTACCTATCTTGGTCAAGTTTGGCGGAGCAAAAACCACTTTGAGCTGATCCCTTACGTCAGTAGGGGGTGTTGGTACTCACCGACATTGTCTCTAGAGGTGTCTAAAAGCAGACTTGGCCAGCTGGTAATGTCGGTGAATTTCTCCTATCCCTCAGGCCTTGCCAATGCCCCTCGGAACAAGAAATATGAACGTCACTCGGGGTAATCCAGTCAGTGTCTGTGGCTCATCTGGCAATATGTCAACAGCCCAGCCCCACTCCACTTACTTTTCATAATCTTAGATCTCACAACCTCTACTTTTTTTTTTTTTTTTAATTCCATGTGGTTTAGGGAGTTAAAATTGTTAATAAATATATCTTTAATTAATATTATTAAGACGTATCAT
>KZ808569.1:16338-53472 GCA_000696205.2 Oncopeltus fasciatus | reverse complement strand
TTCAAAAGGAGAGTTTGTTGACCGTAGATATTATTCTTAGATGATTTTAGTTGGGGTTCGGTCAAGGTAGATCCAAAAAACACAAATTAAAAAAATTTCATGGAAATGTGAACTTGGGGACAGGACATCCTCTCTCATCTTCATGATAGCCCTGAAGATGGCTTACAAGCCGAAACATTGGCAGATAATCCTTTATTAAAAAATACATTTTTTTAAATTTGTGTTTTTTGGATCTACCTCGACCGAACCCCAACTAAAATCATCTAATAAAAATTAATTTTATTCCACTTCCCATACAAACACTTAGGATTATGCAGAGATTGGTTACCTAAATATATACTAGATATACTATCCTAAATTTCTATGGATTTATTTGATAATAAAAGCATTGTGACCTGTTGCTGCTATTTTTGGGCCACCAAAAATCTTGTATTATTTAAGGGAAAAGTTATCTATAAACTTTAAAATTTGATGTTTGTGTGTGTGTGTATATATATGCATGCATATATATAATATAATATACTCATATATTGTGTGTGTGTTTTATTAAGATGCCATTTTAAAAATATAGATTTTAAATTATATTTGTTACATTTTCACAGGAGGTAGGAGTAGGCACAGCATATGAAAATGCTACAGAAAAATTGTGTGGTGTTTGGAGGAGACTTCCAAAGGATTACCGAAAATTACTAAGGGAAGAAAGTCTCTCTGTCTCTCTTGTTTGGCCTACAATGGCTATCACAGGAAAAATTCTTAGGTAAAAATTTTGATTTAATTAACAAATAGTTTTAGTTCAAATTCAAATACCATATTGATATAAAAATTAATTACCAAGCGAAGATAGTTTTATGATTTTAAAATTTGATCTGAACTTTTTGAAAGGAATTTAAAGTATCATGAATGTTATTTATATTAGTCTGTGTGATTGCATTTGTTCGTTAGAAAATTTCTTGTTTATCATCACTATAAGTTCTCATCAATGGAAAAATTTAGAGAGAAACTCATTTCTATTCTCTTTTTATTTATTAATAAGCCAGTTTAATGATTCACCCTATGATAAAATTAAATATAAACATTGTTGTTAGTCTCCAAAATTAACAAACTATTTATTCAGAAAAGTGAATAGCTGCAAGCTGGTTGGACTATCTTCATATTTAGAGGGCAACTTAATAAAAAATGATTAAAAATAAATAACCAGTTTGGCATTAATTAAAAATTGTCACTTAAACCCATTCTAGGTTGCTCTTCATGAACAATAGATTCCATTAGTTTCAAATTTTATTTATTTATTGTTTTATTTTAGGTATACTGAACTAGTAACGGAAGAGTTGAGTGCACACCTGTCAGGGCAAAGAGCAGGCTCTGCGGGCACTGCAATAATATCAGTTTCAACAACTACTCCCTCGGTACATATTGTGATTGTGTTTACTGGGATATTCACAAGTGAGGATTCTATCAACGCACCTGTATCATTGAAACTTCATGCACATGATGGGAGGGATGTACTTGATGAGGTTTTTATCTGTTATTTTTTATTATTAATAATTCTGTAGTGATCTCAACTCTAGCTAGTTGTACAAATATTAATATAGTTTTAATATAACTTCAATTTGTGCTAATGTGTTGTAATCTATTGTAAGTAAACTATAAATAGCCTTTAAAAATTCTTAAATCCTCTATTACTTCTATTAAACATATGGGATAATTTAGTTTCTCATTTGTACATCCTTTAAATCTTAAATTTCGACTAGTAATTATACAGATTTCATTTCGCCAATTTAATTATATATTACATATTTCATCATTCTCTTTCAGTCTTTGCAACTATAATAAGTTGCAAAGACTGAAAGAAAATGATGAAATTTGTAATATATAATTAAATTATAATTTCATATTTTGTAAAATCAAAGAATTTATACCTTTTAGATCTTTGTACAATTTTGGAAGAATGTCAGTGTGCATCCATAAATGTCATAATTTTGTGGACATAATAGTAGAGAGTTTATAATATTTATAATGCTTCATAGGTATGTTATTTAGCTGGTTTCTTTAGTCTCCTTGGTTGTTATATTTTTTTTAAATTTTGACTTAAGTCAATAAACAAATTTTGACATAAGACCAATTTTTTTATTTATTTTGACTCTAAAATGCTACTTATATGTACAGCATTAATTTACTAGTTATTTCTGTGAGCATGTTTTGGCTCATATTCATGGTTTAGTCTGGGGAACGAATTGTATTCATTAATCAAGATAATCTGTTATCATTTGTCAGGGTTGCCCTTCTAAGCATCTGCGAGATTCAGGCTGTCTTATATTAGAGAACATATATGAACATATTGCGCCTATTTTGAGACTACACTTTATAAATTTTAGTTGAAATATTTGTTTGCTGGCTCTTACAAACCATTTCCCAGGGAGCTCTGTCAAAAGAGTTTTTGTTTATAAATTCTAAGTGCTATGTATAAACTCAATAGTGGAAAGATGGAGAAATAACTGGACTCATTTGTATAGTTTTATTTTTGTAATAACTAACTACATTCATAATTGGAACCAAACTGTCCCCCTGTTCTTACAATCCTCTTTTCTCTGCTGAAATGATTATATAATTCTTCTAACTACAGTTCCTTTCAGAATGAAATTTCAAAATATGAAACTGAAAATCTATTTTGAAACATTAACCATTAAACATTATATTGAAATAATTTTTTAAGCTATTAGTTTTAGGTAAATTATTCTATATTTACGTGCACCACTTGTTTTTGTGAAAATTCTGATGATATGCAATTTGACAAATTTTAATGAAATTAATAATTTAAATTTAAATTAGTGAGAAGAAGAATCACTTTTAGGGAAGTTGAAGAATGAGAATAAGCACTTCACAGAAACACAACTTAGTTTTTGCTTCCCTATTTAACATATAAAACCAGCTTTCAATTTTATTTATTTGAATGTTTGGTTTTTTTTTTTTAAATTACCTAATGAAAAATCATGTTTCTGACTAAAATTTTTTGAGTGTTTGTCTAAAGTCATTGAATTATTTTTCTTGGGAAGTTCTTGGCCCTTTAAGTCCATGTAGATTTAGTTTTCATCCTAGGTGTGCCCAAGAGTTGTCCCTTTAGCATTCAGCTAATATAATTTTGAGTTTTGAGTATATTTGGTTTAAGATGAGAGAAATTTTTTATAAATACATAAATTTTGTGATTCATTTTATTAAGCTTTGTAAAGATTTTTTTATTCATTATATCTTTTATTACAGACTATTAAAGTAGAAAAGGCATCTCCAGATTTAAATGTTGTCTCCATAAGTTCACCTGTCTCAATACATGATCTTCGTCTTCTTGTCAGAAATAAGCTTCATATTACTCTATCATCTAAGAATTCTCACATCTCTGTGTCAGGTTTGTACGGAATGTATTTATATTTAAAAAGTACCATAAATAAACAAAATCCTGGTGGCTATTATTCTCCTATTTCTTTTATTTTTGCTATAACTTTCATTTAGCCCTCAGCGGGGTACAATTTATTGGTCATTCACCAGTCCCTAAATGATTGAATTCTTCTAATATTTTTTTTTCGTATGGTTTTGTTTTGTTTTTATGTAAATTTTTTTGTACAATCTCATGTTATTAATTTATATGACACATAATTAATTATTAAAATTTGCTTAAATCAAATATTTTCATAGAATAATATATCCAATTATATATCCAATTAATCATATTTAACCATTTTGTTTTAGGAGTGGTAAGGACACGGATCACTTGTGAACTATTCCAGGGAATGCTAACAGGTGAAAAAGGCAGTGGCTTAGTTACAGCTTTTATTGATCGGAAGGGAGACTTTATTTACCGATCTGCATTCATTGGTATCTCCACTCCCACCATAATAACTCTAGGTAAATAATCTCAATTACTGGCCATTTGAAGTATATGAAATTGAAGGTATATCTATGAAATGAGTATATAAAAGTTCAATATTTAGTAGATAATAAGTAGGGTTCGGTCAAGGTTGATCCAAAAAAATACAATTTATGAAATGTGTATTTTTTATTATCTGCCGATGTTTGAGCTTACATTGTAAGTCATCTTCAGGGCTATCATGAAGGCGAGAGGGGACATTGTGTGCCTCCTGGATCAAATGTTCAGTCATGAGCATTAAAGCTAATACATCAATAAGCTAAAAGTCATGAACATTTGATCCGCTTTCATGATCGCCCTGAAGATTGCTTACAATGTAAGCCGAAATGTTGGCAAATAATAAAAAATACACATTTTATAAATTGTATTTTTTTGATTCAACCTTGACCAAACTCCAACAAAAAACATCTACTAAAATTCTCTACAGTCAAAACTCTCCAATTATTGCAAACATTCGTTCTGTTTATTATACACTAATTCGTGAAAGATAATAATAATATAATTCTAATAATCTCTATGGTCTTAAGATAATGAGTCTTACAACTGTTTATTTGCATTACCTGATTTATTATTGTGATACTAGATTTATATATTTTTTTTAATTTGCAATCAATAGTGTTATTACGCGTATAGGTAATGTTAGTGATGATAAATTTTATTAATGAAATTATTTTCTCTCTTAGAAGCAGGAGATAAGAAGTTAGAAGAACTGAGTTCAGAAAAAATAGAGTCTGAGAAGACCTCACCGAGGCTGGTAGAAGGCTTATATTCTGGTCAAGTGGTTGCATCAGTCCCAGGTTTAAGTGGGCGGTTACATGGCAAGTCAGCTGCCCCCCCACGTGCTTCCTTAATCTCACTTCTGCTTCTACCTGCTAGTGGAATGGTTTCCCTTGCCAACCTAGCTGCCATCATCTCTATTGCAGTTGACCCACAATGCAATCTTTATTATGAGGTAAGTTAATCTTTTAGCTTTAATTTATAAATATTAATTATATTAGTGGTTTTTAATCCCACATTAATTTAAATCAATTAATGCAAGGGAATAGAATAAAAAATCTAACTGTCCCAGCCAGGGCTCGAACCTAGATCTCCTAGCAATTTCTTCACTCCTCATTATTTACTTTCATTTCTTTTTATAAATGTAATTATATTAGTGGTTTTTAATCCCACATTAATTTAAATCAATTAATGCAAGGGAATAGAATAAAAAATCTAACTGTCCCAGCCAGGGCACGAACCTGGATCTCCTGCTTACCGGGCAAGCACGTTACTTTATTACGCTACTGGAGAGCCAGATAACTTATTAAATTCCCAGCACTAGTGAATTATTAAATTCCCTGCCCTGGCTGGGACAGTTAGATTTTTATTCTATTCCCTCGTATTAATTGATTTTAGCTTTAATGTTTTTTTTAGGAGAATTTATATATTAAACTAAAATGACTGTTGTAATTTACAATCCTATGCAAAATTACATTAATTTTTTCAGTTATAAATATAAATTCTTCATTATTAGCAACCAGCTATTTATCTGAGATTATTAAATTATTATATATTAGTTTTAAGGCACATTATAAGAATGTTTTTGTTTGTAAATAATAGTAGGGTTGTTACCTTCAGAAGTTTAAGCTCTAGTTCAGTTTCCATATCTAATGAACTATAACTAATAACAATTAAAGATACCAGCTATTCAATTCCCCATATAAAACTCCAGAAAGTATAGAATTTGATCAGTAAATAGCTCTTAAAGAGAAAGGAAATATAATATTTTATCTTTTTACTCTTTTTCTACGTATTTATTTATAATTTTTAGTTCCTTTTTATTATTTTTGAGCATTTTACAGGCAGAGGTGACTGAAAGTGGAGAATACTGTGTCTGGTTGAGCCACATTCCACTTGTTGCACCAGGAGCTCCAGTCACAGCCAGACTGATAGACTGCGGACATGGCAACAAGCTGGAGGGTGCTATTCTAACTTTACTTCCTAGTGAGCTACAGCTAATTGACTCAGGGGTCATTACTGTGCAATTAAGAGATAATGCTACAGATTCTGTTCTATTGGCTGCCCATTGGGATCAGGTTAGTAGAGAAAATGTCACTTTTATGCATGCTTTTAGGTGTTGCTAAAATATTTATTTGATTGATTTATATTAATATAAATTCAAAGAATTTTGTCTTTTTGCTTGCATAGAGCTCTTAGAACTATGCATTTATGACACAACAAATGAATAGTTTGTTGTTATAATTTTTATCATTATCAATCTGTTAACAACAATTCTAACAATTTACAACTTTTGATTTTGAAGAAAATTAGTTTTGCTGTATTTCTCTTTTCATTCAGTCTGGAATTTCCATGTCAAAGCAACTCCTCTCTCTAACTAATAGGTACATGAGAAAGCCAGAGGAAATACTTGTTTTGAAATTGATTCTCTGGTGTAGATCAAAATAATGCAACAAAAAAATGAAAACTTTCCTTGACTGTTGAAGATACCCTAATTTTATCATCCATAGCGAATATTTTAAGTGAGTTATAACTCATGACTGATTAACAAAGAAATCAATCTGCCTATTAATTACTCTTCACGCATCTCATGGAATAAATATTTAGGAATGAGTGAGACATGTCCAGTGCTTATAAAAGATGGAAAGAAAGTTATTATAGATATAATAGGAAATGTGGACCTCTTATTTGGTGGTGGATGTATTAATAAGAAATGAATGTAATTATAAATTTTAATTTACTAATACCCCTTGTTCTCCTGTTGTTTTATAATTTAATATTTGTGTCCTTTATTTAATTTTATTTTTATTTGCAGAAAGAAATCCCCAAATCTTGCTTACCTCAAATACCTTCAGGAGATACTTCATTTAATTCACAATCAGATTCAGGACCAGCTGTAATAAATGCTGCAGCTTGTTATCATGGTGGTGCATTCCACTATGATGGAGAACAATGGCGGGATCCTTCTGATTCATGTACTGTCTGCTCTTGCAGCCTGGGCTCTCTTTCTTGTCACACTCAGTGCATAAGTAAGCAGACATATTATGATATACATATTATATTACTGTTTTTATTTATTTTTACCAATATTTTTTTTTAAACTATGCATTTTTCCATTAATTTTGAACAGCATACCTATTATAAAAAAAAGAATATACTAGTTTACTGTCATTTAATATTTCAATGCATAAATCTACTTTTAAAATATATTTAAAGCCTATTTTGCAGGATTTGTAGAACTAAGTAAATTCCTAACTATTATTGTTATTCATTATTTTACTTTAAAATTTGAATTAGAGATAAATCATATTCTCAATTTTTGATTTTTCCAAAAACAAAGTAGGTCATTGAATATTTTGGAGTTAAACTAACTTATGGAATCAAAAGCAGGATAATAAAGTAGTGCTTATGGGCTTTACATTGTGTCTATTGGAGTATTGAAAAAATGCTTCTTGCACTCATTATTCTCACATAGGTATAAAATTACCATTTTGTAGGTGTTTGTCCAAAGTTAATTGGTTCTACACAGAGGTATACAATATTGGAAATGTGAATGCATGACAACCCAGAAACAGAGGGTGACCAAAATTTAAAATCTTAACAGCAGATGTTTTTTAGTTGGGGTTCGGTCAAGGTTGATTTTGTCAAAATTAAAAAAAAAAAAATGTAGTTTTAAATTATATTTTTTGGATCAACCTTGATAAAACCCCAACAAAAAATCTACTGATAATCTCTATGATATAAACTCTCCATTTGAACTTAAAATCTTAACATTTTTGTTATTATTAAAATTAAAATGATGTATAGAACAAACTATGTGTTAAATGTAATTTTGTAACATTTATGTTTTATAACAAAAAAAAAAAAAATATTACGAGAGATATTTTAGAATATAGTTTCGAATGTTTGGTGCGCCCTCTTATTTTTGAAATATAGAAACCAAATTCATTATTTAGACTTTTTATTTCAAATCCTTGAAAGAATTCATTTTTGGTTCAAATCAGATGAGGGTTTTGCTAGGTGGACTTCTTTTATTAAATTTTAAACTAAGAAAATTCAGAGATATGCTCTATTATTGCCTGTGAGAGTTATTTGTTTAGTTCAATTTTGTGATAAAATTTAAATATGTTGTATACTATATTAAATTAAGTATATAATTATGTCCTTAGTAAAGACAAAGTGCTTCTTCACATGGCCTACAGTGATGTGATTAGACAAATATCATTAGACTATCTAAGAAAAATAATTTCACCATTTTGTATTAAAAGAAATATTTCATTTAATCTCCCCCTCCCCCCTTTCCAAATTTGTTGGTTTTTCAACAACATCAAAATATTATTTCCAGATAAAACAATAGATTCATCTCAGGATTCTCTCCGAGGGTGTCAAATGGCTGGACAATTTTTCCCTCCAGGTGCTACTTGGCATCCTTACTTGCCTCCTAATGGTTTTGACATCTGCACTGTTTGCTCTTGTAATGTAAGTATTTATCACTCTTCTGAAACTTCACTTTATAACTTTTCCTTCAATTCACTTGAAATGACTTTTGAAAAAATATTTTAATTCTTTCTGACTCACTGAGGATGCATGCAACATATGAACATACATGAACAAATTATTAAATCGTGACTTCAGAACTTTACTGAAATACTGTATTGGGAAAGAAAGAAAGAAAAATAAATTTTATTCTGGGACATAAGTCCCCTTGAATTACGAAGTTTACAGCTGACAAAAAAGTATAGCTGACTCTGACCTAGTTACAATAATAAAAATAAAAAGTATAAATAAAGAATAGTCTAATAATATAAAATATTCAAAAGGAGAGTTTTTTAGGTATTATTCTTAGATGATTTTAGTCGGGATTCGGTCAAGGTAGATCCAAAAAACACAAATTTAAAAAATGTACTTTTTAAATTTGTGTTTTTGGATCTACCTTGACCGAACCCCAACTAAAATCATCTAAGAAAATAAAATATTGTGAACATAACTATGATAATATTTACATGTACAGAAATAAAACAAATTAGTAATAAATATAAAGGTACAAATAAAAATATAGGTACAAAAAGAAAATGAGTGCTGCACAAGAGAAAAAAAAATGAAAATCAAAATTAATAGAATAACTGTTAGTTAAATTTACATGAGTTTAAATACCACAAAAAAATAGTATTTATAAAACTAATAGAATAACAATTAATCATCATAAAAATAAAAATTAAACAAGATGCAGTTTAGAAGTTCCTGATACCCAAGGGATGCTGGTGATTCCTTTATTGTTGGTAATTCATAAAACAAAACTAGGAATTAATAGGTATAAAATATTATTTTAACATTGATGATCTGTAAAAATATTACCACTATTAATTAGAGTATTTGATAACTAAGTGGGCACTTTCCTGCCTCAAGTAGTATACTTGTAACAGGGGTAGATCTGAATGCCTCTGTTGCCATTCAGGCGTGTGTCATACACAGATGTAAAATATTTAAAATTTTTGGGGTGGCAGAACTATAGTTATACACAACCATAATCAAGTACAGTTTTTTGAAACTAGGATAGAGTAGCAACACAAGTGTACAGTCAGCATCATATAAAAGTGTTGTTTAGAACTATAGATATATAGAGGTCTCGGGCATTTGTCTTTGAGGTTTGTTATTTAAGGAAGACAAGTTACAGTATTCAGTGTAATATATTGGCTTTTATTTTTTATTTATTTTTTTTTGTGGTAGTACATCTCTCTTTTTTTTAACTTAATATTTTACAATTTTTTAACTTTTTGATTAAAGTGCTTTCATTAAAGCAATACGATTTTTGCTCCAATTAAGTATTAAGTTTTAATCTTATTTCAATATGTTAGCCAAAGCGAAATAGCTTTGTTTTAACTGACAATGGTTATTTATACTACACATATATTTGTCAAAAAATTCAAGCAGAAAGCTGTTAACCTGATTTTGATGAAATTTAGGTTAGATCTGTGCTTACAAGGTGCCTTATTTAACATGCATGTGATCTAAAACCTATTTCATAGCTCAATGACAGCCATCAGCCTCCATTTCTATAATTATATTTTCCGAATCCTTATGTTTAATGAGTAGTAGCTTTTTGGCACTTGTCATAGAGGTTTCATACCTTCGGTTACTATGCAATGTTGGACATTTTTTATTCTACCTTGACCAGATCTTGCTTCAAAGCACCCATATCTATAAGAAAGCTTTGAAGCCAGCCATCATCCACAGAGACAGTTCAAACAGCTTTCTCTACAAATTCAACTGTGAAACTTGTTTTGGATCTCTACAAAATGGGTTGTCAATTGCCCATTTTTCTATCAACCCCTTCTAATTTTGGTGTTCCTTTTCGATTCTCCCCTTAATAGAAAATCTCACTTTTGAGTATTTTGATTGCTCCAAGAGCCCTTCGAACAATATCTATAATCTGCGGACCACTCAAGATTTTAAAAAGAATGAACTGAAGCATCATGACCTCTTAGTGAATGTTTGAACTACTATAACTGAGGTTGGTGTTTCAAGTAGATTCTTCAGTTTAGATAGCTTTAAAGAGCTTAGGACATTGACCCATGAATTCTGTCCAAGATTTTATCTATTTTATTTAGGCCCCACACAAACTCCCAGTGACTAAATGGGCTTTTGCCACCTTGCTCATCTGTATGCAGTACAATTGGTCCATGTGTTGGTGTCTTACAAGCATCTCCAGGTTCTTTATAATTTCAGCAATTCTATCAAACCGTTATAGATATTGCTTAAAAGACTCGTAATGTAGTCCCTTGCCAGGTCAAGAACTACTCATAAGCCTTTATTCTTAGCAAACGTAGCTGCCATCTCGAAAAGTTTCTTGTAGTCTTTCCTAGGTATCTTTCCATTGGATACTAAAATTAGAATATAGTACAGTGCTGTCAATCAACCATGGCTAGGCATGCGTATTTTTCTTTGGATATGTGACTTATCATTTTGTATGTGTCATTCGTTGGTAGGTGAACCGATTGGTTCTCTAGGACCTTTACTCTTAATTTGAGACTATTAACTAACTATCTCATATATTTTGAGTTGAATAAATGTTTTCTCTAAAACTAGATTTTAAATTAATCAACTCAGTTTCTGAAATCTCAAGAAGCTTAATCCCTACAGTGACTAATTTATCTTCCCCCATACTTATTATAGACTAACAATTTGCAAACAAAATTTAAAAAAATTAAATTATCTATAGCTAAACATAATACTCTATCAGTATTCCAATTATAGAAGAGTACTTAACACTTATCATAAAGCCATATAAGGTTTCATTAGATGATAATTCCTACCATTGAACACCTGCAATTTACAATTTCATTCTATTCTATTTTTTAGTCTCATACTCTAAAAGTATCATGCCCAAGAACTGTCTGTCCACCACTGGAATGCGAGGAGAGGATAGCATACCGACCAGATAAAAAATCATGCTGTAAAGTTTGTCCTGCACCTCAAGCTCAAGCTCAGGTAAGAAAATTCTTTGAAATAAAGTAATAAAACAAATTATTTAAAATACAAATCACATTTGTTTATTAACCAAATTTTAATTAATATTTAATTGTCCTCTGGAAAATTGTTCTGTATTTTCTTCTGTATTTTTACCAGTGATACAATAAATTTTAGATAGAAAGTTTAGAAATTTGATTCTATCAACATCATTTTTTATAAGGAGAAGTTAGTAAGGTATTTAGTCTTATGGACTGAAGAATTAAAACTGATGAGTAAACAAGAAAGATTTTTTTTATTTTTGCCAACCTTTTGGCCTAAATTTCAGGGCTGAGTAACAAAAGAAAACATACAAATGTAATTTAGAAACATGTCTATATGTTACAGTTGGAACAAAACACTATTATTGACAAAACAGTCTAATTAAAACTGATCTATATATTTTCATTTATAAATCACTTTTAATTCTTCAGTCCCCAAGACCCCTCTCCTCATACAAATATCATAAAGCTCGATTCTTACCTCAAAAATAAATTTTTATATTTTTTATTTTGAATATTTGAGAGATATAATTAAAATAAAATAAATCTATATAATAAACGATTTCATTAGGAATATTTTTATTTTATTTAAAGTGGTTATTTAGGCTTTTTAGATTATTGTAATCAATCCATTTATGTAAGATCTTGCAAGAAATAATAATGAAAATTATAAATAATAGAGTTTGACAAAAAAATTAACTGATTATCTTGTGCAGTGTTGGCTCACAAAGTACAATTCATGCCAAAATATTAGAATTTAAAGGCTGAAACAGTTCTGGTTGGTAGAGGAGGGAGCAGCACACTTTATTGGCAATTTGTTCTTAATTTTTGTATTCCTTTAGTCCAAGACCTTATCACCATCACTCTTTCATAGTAACTCCAATTTCATCCTAATCCATATGCCCAATCCCTATCATCAGACTCCAATCCTTACAATCCTCCCCAGCAACTAAAACGGAGATGGCCTCGCAACCTCCTGGGCCTTAATGCCTAAACTTATTAGGAGTGGGGTCAATGACCTTTCTACCATGCATAGTTATGTCTATTTATTTATTTATTATTTNAACTAATAAAATAATGGAAAAACAAAATATTTTTAGTATCTTTCATTTACACATTTTTAATTTCTCTTTAATATGTGTTTTCTTAAAAATAAATAATCATATTGATTGGTAGTCATTATTATCTCAAATAAAGTTCAATCTAAATGCAAATATAGTTTATTATATATGCCATCAAATTACAAGATGTTTATTGACGGACTGTATAAATAAAGATTTATTTAAAAAAAATTTGATTAATAATTATTCTCCATTGATAATGATTATAAAATGACTTAATAGTTCTAACTGATTTACTAATTTGAATAACAAATGTTGTATATTTGTAAATCAAAATAAAATTTTGTTCATCTTTATTCAAAATTTACAGATTTATTTCTTCTTTATTTCTTCAGATTGAGACAAAACCGACAAGTGGAGCTACAGATGACTTTGATATTTTGAGCAATGGTGGTTGCAAGTATCCAGTTGGAGGGCCTTTCAGAAATGGCCAGGAATGGCACCCAAGACTATATTCTGGAGGAGAGATAAAATGTGTTATCTGTAAATGTTTGGTAAGTTACCAAAGCAATTTTAAATACTTTTATAATTAATATTTATTGTTGCTAAGATATGATTCTAGGATAATTATTTAACAAAGCACAGCTTTATATACATAAATTAGACAATCTAACATTTAAGAGTTTTAACTAGAGAGTAAAAAGTGTAGGATCAGTTTTTATTTTTTCCTTTGTTAGTAATTAACTATTTAAAAAAATAATAATCAGTTTTGTAATATTAATTATTTATTATGTATATTTTATTTTTAGGAAGGAGAAGTGAAATGTGAACGAAAAAAATGTACCAAAGCTACATGTCAAGATGAATGCTGTATTGCTCAGTGTAATCGACGGAGAAGGTTTGCGAAGCGAAAACATTTACATACATGAGAAAAACAACAAAATGAATGGCTCACTCTGTAATAAGTCTTCCAATACTGTTATTGTTTTTAAATATTTAATTTTGTAAATAGTACTATCTAAAAACTATTTATGTTCTTAAATTGAACAGTAATTTTTATAATTTGCTAGGTTTTATTACACATATAAGGTGGTATTTAATGTAAATATTTGCTAATTATTATTTCTATACACCTTATAAATGTAAAATAAAACTTTCATTTCTTTTAAAATTAATATTAAATGAAAGTAAGTATATTACTTAGTGGCCATAATTCATTCAATATTTCAGTCCAAAAATTATTTTGTAATTTTGGAGAAAATGAAGTGGATGTTTTTCTGGACTATCATTTTTTTTTTAGTATTTATCACATTATACTTTGGAGTATAAAATATATACAAATTATATTTGTGTAGCCTGCTATAGTTTAGAAATTAAAAAATAGTGTAAAACTATCCCTCAATTTATATAATTTATTGTAAAATTGTGATCATTTAACATAATTAAATTAAATTTACAATTTATTGTTTCCTTATTGATGTACCCTGGTTTTAGTAGCACTATATAACTATAAACAGTATTTTTGACTACAATAATATCATTCTAATTTATGACGTACTTGCAGTTTTAGGGGGAAAAAAATCACAAAAGACTGACAAATGAAGTTGTTTTTTTTCACTACTAAATTATATATGTAATTTTTATATTTAAATTGGGGATAGGTTAATAAATCTTATAATGCCTTAATTGTATTACTCTTTATAATCATATTTGACTTCATTGTGGCCAAAAGTTAATTGTAACTTGAATCCTCAGATTTCAATCTGTTACCAATATATATTTTTCATACCATTATCACAGTGTACCTGATACCTTTTTTGAATTGGAAATTACTTGTTTCATTTATTTAATTTTTTAAAATTAAATTAATGAATTTAATATAATTAATGAATGAAATTAATTGTTTCATTTATTTAAGTTTTTTATTATTAAATTGCTCTTTAGTTTCCAATAATTTTTTTTGTCTGTAATAGTAATAAGTAATAGTATTTCTTTATTGACTCTTCAGTATTTTGTTTTATATTTTAAATAAATAAATTTGAAATTCTGTACAGGTAGATTAAAGTTTTAATTTTTGCTAAGAAGGATATGTACAGTATTAAGTTCCTATTATTATTATTACTTGTAAATTTGTAAGTACTTAGTTTAAGAATAATTTGAAAACCCAGTTAGTTTCATAGTTTCACTGCAAAAATTATTTTTGATAAAAAGAAACACAACAAAAACTTTACACTTGCTGTTTATATTCAAAATTTTATATTTATAAATAGCAGTATTAATATGAACTATTTTGTCGTGTATGAAACAGAAACAATAATGTTTTTACAAAATACAACATTAATGATTCTAAATATTATATCTTATCTGTTATACTTAATTGTACATTAACCTAGCATTGAATTATGACTTACAACAGGCATATATTAAACAGCACCATTCAAATATTGACTGTTGTCCGTTATCCAATGCTGCATTAGAAAGTAATGAATATCTAGCTTTTATAGGATCTTATGTTCTTTTTCTCTCATTCCATATGTCATATTTTTTTTAAATCATTTTGACTGGCAGTCAACCTTGTAACTAATAAAATAATGGAAAAACAAAATATTTTTAGTATCTTTCATTTACACATTTTTAATTTCTCTTTAATATGTGTTTTCTTAAAAATAAATAATCATATTGATTGGTAGTCATTATTATCTCAAATAAAGTTCAATCTAAATGCAAATATAGTTTATGACCTTTCATTTACTTTTTTTTTTTTTTTTTTCCTGGCTTAAATAATATCAGTTAAACAGCGAGCCTAAGCTCCGTCATGTCGCAAGGAGTCCATGCCCAACACCAAATCCTCGCTAACGTTATGTGTTCGAGAACTACATACAATGATAAATATTACAGTGACGTGGGTGGTCTCTTCCACTTCCCCATGTGTTTCCAATAGAATGTTATGTAACACATAAAATCCTATTAAAGAATGTAGAGGATATATTTCGGATCTAGATTTCACATTCGGAAGTATTGTATTATTTTAGCGCTTAAGCTGGAAAAAAAAAAAAAACATGAAAAAAAACCACAATATTCAAGACGCTTACAATAACTCTTAGAGCAGTCTAAATNTAATTAGATTATGAATTATTAAATTTATGTTATAAATTTAAAAGACTGTGATTGTAAAGGAATGGCATTTTTTTCTGTGGAATTAAACCAAGTAAATGATAATTTATATTCAGGACTGCTTGATTGTTTTGGTTAGGAGGATATATGGATGCAATGGGAATTTAAGCCCTTATTCATTTAATGAAGAGTTTAGTTTCCAATAGATTTCTTATTGAAGTTTTGTTTTTCAGAATAACAAAGTTATTATTAGTTTAAGGGGTAAAATATCGATGTATGTCATTTCACCTAACTCATCATCAGAAATAACTTACATTTTAATTTAATTTAATTTTTAATTACAAAACAAATGAAGTTACGGAACGGATATAATTATGATTTAATAATAACTCTATATCAACTTTCTTCCAGCAGTTCTATGATGAGTTGCTAAATTTACTAAATCTACCTAATCTTAGTAATTTTATCTTAAAGTCTTTGCCACAATTGAAATTTACTAGTGTGGGGGTATTACTTTTTTAAGCGCTTTATTTTTGACCAATTTTTTTATTTTTTAGAAGAATATCCCTAATTTGTAAATTTACAAATGCTTCTGGAGATGTTCATTTTATTGCTCCTAAACTCAACAAATACATTTTTTTTTTTTAAACTTTACTGTTATAATTATGAGACAAATATTAAGAATAGACAATGATTAATTTTTATGGCCACTTAACTCAATGTTTTTTAAAACGAAAAATATATCAATGAGCTGTTTATCTTACTAAATTTTCTTCATATTTTTGTCTTCAACAAAAGAAATAAGGTGTTCTATACAGCTTATATTATTTTTCAAGAAATTAGAAATTTATTTAAAAATTTTAATTTGTTTCTTTCAGCTTTTTGCGTTGTTGTGTTTCTTTTGAAATTTTTTTTTTTTTTTTTTTTTTTTTTTTTAATTCAGAATGACCTTGGGCAAAGATATCGAAGATTGGTAAAATCTGTTTCATTTAGAAAATCACTAATTAGAATTATTTCATTATGGCTATGTTAACCTAACCCTTTTTATTAGATATGATGCTGAGAGAGGCTATTATTTTTATTTATTCAATTAAGTTAGCAAATGCAGTATACTATCTATTTTTCATTGGAATTTCCATCATACAAGCTAAGGGTCTCATTGTCTTATTGAGTCTTATTGTTCTGTGGAACCTTTAACTGGCAAATAAGCATGATTTGCAAATGTTATCAAAGTGTTATAAAATTATGTGGTATAACAAAACACATGTATTATAGTTTATTTAATCATTAAATATTTATTATATAACTAAGTAATTGATTAAACTTTAAACTATTGACTACCAGTTGCTGTTAGATCAGAGCCTGGAAATGTGAGATTTAAATAACTATTTAAAACAATTATTTATTTGTTAGAACTAACATTTATTAAATATATATGTCACTAGATATGGACATTTCACAGCTATGAGAAATGAAATAAATTCTACAAGTTTGCGAAGAATAGAGAAGTTATCTTGCTTTTAAATAGTACTGATAAACAATTAACATCTCATTTACCCATGCCTAAAAAATGAAAGATCTTTTCCATTCATCCTTAAAGTCCTGAGCGTAGTAAGGAAATAAAAAATTAACTAAAATGAATGACAAATTTAATCAATTTATCCAAACCAAACAACATACCTAGTTCAAAAACATACTATTTGTTTGACTTTTCTGGATATATATTTAGTAGCACTGCAAAAAATAAATCTTTATTTGTTAAAAGAGAAAATAAATGGAAGGCTAACACGCAAATAAAAAAAAAAATAAAAAAAAAAGAGAGAAAATGGATAATAAAAGCTTTAAGAAATTTTAAATTAAAGTGTTTTATTTTTTAAATTTCTCTTTAAAACAATTCCTTCACCCAGCTAGTGGTAAATAATAATAAACATATTAACATAGCTTGTTTCTAAAAATTTCTTATAATCCTTCATTCTGCCTTTTATTTTTCTATATTGTGAATTTAGGATGTAAATCTAGGCAGTAAATTCATGTAAATTCTCAGCAGAAAATTTAATCTCCATTAATTTAATAATACTAGAATAAATGTTTAATAAATTTAAAATAAGGTAATTAAGAGGTTAAGTTATTCTTGAATTCACTGTTTTTTAACAAAGCCATAGATTAGTTAGTTTGTTTCTTCAAGTTTGTGTTCATCAGGAATTCAAAGAGATATTTTCAATCATACATCTTCAGCTTTTAATTATACTTTTATATTTGTTCGAGTGAACAATAAATAATTTTTAGTTTAAAATTAAATTAAAAAAAATGAATAATACTAATAACAACCAATAGTGGTTTTAATTGCTCTGTATATTATTTAATAAATTAGTGACTTCTTTGGATATTCATCCATTTTTCCAGGCTTATTATATTTAATTAAGTCTATATTTTTTACTTTCTATTTTTAATAAAACTAATATACTTTTAATTAGATCATTTCATTGGCTTATGGTATCAGCTATCTTAAGAGCTATTCACAATTCTAAGCAGTATTTATTAAAGAAAAATGTATTTAAGTTTATTTTTAAACAGGAAGTAATTAATATTATTGGTACAACATTTTTTTAACTAATTAGAATGCATATTTGTATTGCTTCAAAATAAATAAACCAAAATTAATAAAACCACACTTTGATTGATAACATATAATGATAGATAGATGACAGTTGCATTTGCTAATTCTTGATCTATTCAATCTCCCAAAATAAAATTAAAATGCAAAGAATACCATTAGACATGGAACAAATAAGGTAACGTTTTTCATCAAGGGCACGGTTGGTATGAATGATCTGATGGTTTCTGAGTTTTCATTAAACTTGGGAATAGATCTTACTTAAGAATTTAATTTATTAGTCTATTAATATTGACTTTTGTCAATGTTTATTAATTTTTTTGCATTTGTTTGAATATATTTTAAGTTTTCATTAAATTTTTATACTTATTATTTACTTGTAAATATAAAGTAGCTTAAGAATTTAATAAAGAACCATAATTTTTTTTTACAAATGTTATTAATAAGTATGTAATATTTATTTTTTTATATTTACCGGACTATGCACTTGTGCGTTAAGATATTGTTCTTTTAATGCCATTGTAAAATAATCTTAATTCTTCATTTTTTGTATTTGGCTCTAATAATATTTAAGAAAAAATCCTGTTTTATTCGATTACATCAAAATAGTGTCAATAAATTTTTTTTCTTTGTCTGCCTTTAAGGCCAGAGTTATATGTTCATATTTGAATTTTGGACATACACAGTAAATTGAGTTATTAAGTAGCATCTAATTTTAGCTAGTTAACACAATTCCAAAATATAAACTAACTGATCTAACTATTATCTCAGTGAAATTTGTGTATTTTAAATACTAGAAAAATATATGTTTATTATTATTATTAATGAATCCGATTTTCTTCAAAATCAAACTAATTAATTTGGTGTCATCTTGTGACATTTGGGGATAAAAATGTTCAATTTTTCATGAGTCATACAAAAGATAAATTAAATATATGGTCTTCTTCCTTATATTATACATGTATTTTTTTTCACACTTCTTTGTTCTGACTCTTGTGAGGTCTAGTGTTAGCTATTTTAAAATAAGGGCACCAAATTCAATATTTGAGCTTCTTTTACAAACTCTTAGGAAGGTTTTTAATGACTAAAATCAGGTGAGGGGGAGGAATGAATGAAGACCAAATTTAAAATAATTGGTATCTAAGATATCTTCATTATTATTAGTTAAGAGTATAAGGGCATAAAGTATTGTTTTTGATATTTTTGTTCAATGAAATTTTTATGAGAAAGTAAAATAAGAAAATTATTTATGATTATTTGTAAGAAATTGATCAGTCCTCTCACTATTTTTAAAACAAATAACCCAAATTTGGTATTTAAACTTTTTTTTCCATCAGCTGGATATGTTTAAATAATAGTACATCATTAAAATAAAACAATAATATATTAAATTAAAAAGGGGGAAGGGGAGGGGGTTTACAGGGAAACTAAAATAAAATTAGTGAGTTGATTGGTGGGGCTTTAAAAAAAAAAAAGTGTATTTTTTTCTTTTTTTTATAATTATATTCAGACTATTGGCCTTTCTCAAAAAAATAAAATCTTTCGTCATCTTTGAAAACATTGGTTGTACAAATTGCATTTATCAAAGTTAATAAAAAGTGAAGACAAAAATAAATAAACTAACAATAGAAAAAATAAAAACAGTTTTATTTTGTATATCATTTTCATGATATTTTTAGATAATTGTATTTTATTATAGTTATGAATAACTGATATTTATGCTTGAGTTTTTTAGTATTATGTTTAAAGCAGTTCAAATAGTAGCTTCAATTATTATTCTGCTTACAACTAATACCTGCAAAAATAAACATATTTTTAGCTTTAATCATTTATTTGAACTAGATGTAAGTATTCTTTTTGAAGACTTTGTTTTTAACAAAATTCTCCAAATTAATTAGATCAAAGGAGTTAGAATAAATTTCTGGTTTTCTAATTGGGCACTAATGTTTCTCCCATTCGCAATATCATGCAACATTAAACAACTATTTACCTCAAATGATTAGTTTTATTAGTAGTCAAGTTTAAATTATGTTCTTTAAATCATAAATTTATTTGTATTTTAGATTTAAAAATAAACTAAAGTAATTAATATAGTGATAGGAATCAGTAATTTATTGCTGATTTTCAGAAAATTAGTTATGAAATAATTGGTTTGTTTTAGAAGAATTTTTTGTTCATGAGACTCATTTAATTGCAGAGAAGAAAATGTACTTACTTGGCTCTGATAGTCACCTCCCTGTTTATTTATTTTGTTCAATAAAAATTGAAATACATATTGTATATAATTTTGTATTATGAAATACAATTTTTTGAATTATTGTGAAAAATAGCAGCTATTGAATAAATCTATTTGTTATACATATGAAGTTCTCATTTAATTCCTACTATTATTAACCATTCAGTTTTATAAAATTGAAGAATTATTGACTTTAATCTTTAATTAGTAATGTAAAATTATTATTTGGGATGAGAAACCATAACAAGCAAAGCTATTAGAATATTCCTATCTTTCATTTTTATGTATGATTACCTTGAAAAACATGAAATTGTAAACAAATTTACTCCTATACTCATATTTTTAAATTTGTTTACTTTAGTAATTGCCTACAATATAAACAAATAATGTAGCTCCCATGTTCGTGCACTTTAAGAGGGTGTCAAGTCATCAGTTGACCCTAGGCCTCGCTCTTCCTGGAGGTTAACATGCTATTTTTTTTTTTTCGTGGATGTGTGTGTTAGCCTCCCTTTCAACCACTGGTATCATGGAAGGAGGTGTTAACATGCCTTTAAATCCCTAAAGTCTTCTTTTCAAAGATCCACTCCCCTCTAGATATTCACATTGCTAAAAAAGAAAAAAAAATCCAAATCTAGTTTTTACAATTCTTTCCCTCTCCTTGGGAAAGGGGAATTGTAGAATATTGGTCATTGTCCAGCAATGGACTTGTCAGAGCTCATATACAGCAATGTGCTCCTGGTTTGATAATCCAAAACCTCTTTGTTTGATTCTGTGTCCAGTACAATCACCTAGTTTACAGTTTTTCTTTATTGCCTATTATTAATGCTGTTAATAATATTTGCACTTATGTGAAACAAGCATAAGATCACTGAAGTGAGATTCTTCTCTGAATAAGTGCCCTAGAGGCTAAACATTTTTGAAATGGGAATTATGCAAAAAAAAAAAAAAAAAATGAAAATACAAAAATAAATATTTCTAAGTAAAAAACCCCTCCCAAAAGAGTGTAATATATAGATGATCAAAGATTGACATTTTTATTTGCAGTAGCTATGATAAAAAAAAAAAAAAAAAAGATATATAGAAAGTACTAAAACATTTAGGCAATTAAGTGATGGAATATTTATAGGAAAATGTTGAAAATCTTAATTTAAAATTAATCAAAAAAGTAATTTAAAAATTTAACAATTCATGAATTAGGTAACAAAATTTATTAACATCACATATATTTCATATTTAACTTATAAGAGAGTATACAAAATAATTTATTAAAATGGCCCACATTTATAGTATAGTCTTTAAAAATGCTGTGCCTCTAGAAAATTCTTTAAGAGAGAAGAAACTGACTCCAGAGATAATCATATACTTGTTTCCCACTAATTATAATTTGTCTAACCAATACTTTTATCAGATAAATCACAAAATTTTCTTATCTTTTTTCTGCAGCCTTTGGAATCCCAATGGCAATTTTTTTTTTTTNTTTTGATTAAGTGTACTGTTACTGTTTTTATTGTTCTATTAAAGAAGGTCTTTAAAACGTCGAAAGCAGATAAATTAATGGAGGAAGAGACAAACTGGTCTATATTTAAAACTTAATTTTTACGCTCAACTTACTAATTTTAGCCAATTTTTAGTGCAAAGGAACAGAATAAAAAATCTAACTGTCCCAGCCAGGACTCAAACCTGGATCTCCTGCTATCCAGGCCGATGCGTTTTCCATTTACGCAACCGAGACAAGTCTGATAAGTTATTAAATTCCCCGTGGGGAAATTTAAGTTTGATAAGTTATTAAAGGGGGGAATTTAATAACTTATCAGACTTGTCTCGGTAGCGTAAATGGAAAACGCATGGGCTCGGATTGCAGGAGATCCAGGTTCGAGTCCTGGCTGGGACAGTTAGATTTGTTATTCTGTTCCCTTGCACTAAAAATTGTTAAAATGGTTTTTTTTTTGGTTTTTTTACTACTATTATAAAAGGCAAATCTATAGATATAGATAAAGTAGATACTTTTCCCCATAGAAAATACATAATAAACAAATGATAAAAAAATCATATTTAAAAAATTTACAAACTAGCCAATACACTTTCTAAACTTTGCTACATATTTTTACTCTGTGAAAATGGAAATGTTCACACTATTAGTGGAGGCTGAAAGTAGTTAATTATTATCCAGATATACCAATAAATAAAGCAGAGGTATCTTAACGAAAGCTTTTACTGGTAAAAGAAAGAAAGCACGAGCGCCAGAAAACTTTTTTGAAGCTAGAAAATATCTGACAGCCAGGCTCATATTTTTCACATCTAGTATAAAAGCTTCATGAGATATATTGCTATGAGCTCATAAAGGGTTAATAAATGAAATTATGGAATTTTTAATTAAAATTCTTTACTCTATATGTATGTATTTCAGTGATAAGATTTAGCAAAGTTACTTTTTAATGAACAAATTAATTTCAAGGAAATCATTCTTTTCACATTGGTACCAGGATTAGGATTAGGATCAGGTTATAGGGCGATCAACATCATGGTTATTATGCCCTGACTGTTGGGGATTATCTAGGGTCAATCTGTCATCCATTCCTTCAAATGTCTTTCACTTCTCAGTGCTTGGTTACATTTCGCTTTATAGTATCTGGTGTGCAATAAGTTATATTCGTACACACATCTACACACAAATATGGGAACAAAACCATTTCAAAAACAGAATCATGAATTATATAACTCAAAAAGCAAATCAACAATTAAATTCGAAACAATAGATAAACACTTCCAATACAGCAACAATATAATGCAATTAGATTTATTTAGCGAATACCATAACAAAACAAAAACAAACAACAACAAAAAATACAAATTAAAAAAAAAAAAAAAGAAGGAAGACATAGTTGATTTTTTTTTAATAACTTTTTTCTAATTTTTTTGGGCTGGGGGGGGGGGAGGGAATTAAATCTCCACCAAGTGGTAAATTAAAAAAAAATTATTTCATTTTGCTTTTGGATAATATCTTCATTATTAGGATTAAACATTTTTTCTTTTGTTGTTGTTGTTGTTTGTGGTTTAGAGGCGCTCAACGACTATGGTTATCAGCGCCTGTTATTTTTAATTTATATTTTTTCTTTTACTTAATAGACATAAAGAGTAATTTCCAAATATTTATGGCTTACAATTTTTTGGAATGAAAAATGAAGCATAACAAGGATTTTTAGGACTGTAACCGTAAGTTAAGAGAGCAATTACTCTCGATTAAAATTAGATAAACCAAATTGGGAGATAGCTCCCAGAGCTATAGCTATAGAGCTCTTTCTGATTACTTTGTTAATATCTCAAATAGCATTAGTTTGAGGGCGTTTGCAAAAAGAACCTGCTTAATAGTCATCAGTTTCTTTAGCATATGTTTTTTTGAAAAAAAAAAAAAAAAAAAAAAAAAAAAAAAGAAAAATCAATATCTTGGACTTAAAATGCAATTTTCCAAAATTTAAGTTTTATATTTTTTTACAAAAAGCTTCTATCAAGTAATATTTTACGAATACAACTGGAAGTGTATTGAATAGTATTACCCTGCCTGTTCTTCTGATCAATTCCTAGAACAACAAGTAAATATGTACTTCTTTTGAGCGAATTTTCCTTTCCATCAATAATCACCATTATAATTTTTTTTTTTAGGTGGTAAATATTAAATTATTGTAATAGTTTATTTGTTTATATGAGTAGTTTTTATTTTTACCTCAAATTTCAAGAGGTATAAAAATTTTCAATTTATTTGTGTTTACTACAAAAAGAACATTTAGTTTAGAATAATACAACTCAGCATAGAGTTGTTTATTTTAATAAATAGAGTTTTTAATTTAATTTCTTTAATAATGAAGAAATGTTAAAACATTTCTTAATAACTCTTAAAGAGTTATTCAGAAAAAATACCTCAAAAATTAGGAGTATGGGCTAAACTGTTTCTAAATTTTGATTTAGTGGTTGACTAGTCCCAATTAGATTTTTTAAATATGAAATTTAGCAAGTTACTTTTGAATGCAAAAAAAAAAAAACTTGCTAAATTTTCATTTGATTCGTTTCTGAGCCAAATTTGACTAATATGAATGAGTGGGGAATTACTTTTAATAACAAGTGTGATTAAAAGAATGTATTTAATGAAGGAGGTGAAATATTCAATTTAGGGCAATGAAATTCAACTCAGAATTTATGTTGGTAAAATAGGTGTATGTATCAGTTATACAGCAAAAATGAACAATTAGGATTGTTAGTTTAAAACAATCAAAATTTTTAATTTCATGGTCTAAAAGCCATAATTAGTTTTTAATTAATAAAATTTGGTAGGTCACTTTTAAATTAAAATTGAAAGGCTGTGTTTATTTTTTTAGAGAAATCCGCCCAATAGGAGTGGGGTTACATGATTTGGAAAGCTCATTTTTAAACATTCATTATCTAGGGTGCTGAGCAATTAAAATAGATTACACAGTTTCTCAATGGTGGACTTTTGTTAATGTGAAGGGTGTTTTTTATCACTATTTTATTTTTGAAAACTGGAGAGGAACAAGCAAAAAAAGATTAATTTTACAGAAGAGTAGAGTCACAAATTCATTACTGAGGGCGTCCATATTTTTTTTCTTCAAATTTTTATAATTTAGCATATTTTGTTAAATATTGAGGTCAGTTAAAGATAATTGTCAGTACATGAATACGAGTCTTATATCACTCAATATATAGATCTATAGATCAATTTCACTTTTTATTGGATAGATAAAGGACAAGCATTTAACATTTGCTGATTTAGTTATTGTTCAAATGTATTTATTTTGTTAATTTATTTTATAGATGTTATAAATTAAAAAGTTTTGTTTTAATATGCTTCAAACTTAATACTTTTTAAAACATTTAATTTATATAATCTTGGTAAATTCATTAATTTTTTACTTACATTGTAAGCCATCTTCAGGGCTATCTATCATGAAGGCTAGAGGGTACATAGTGTCCCCTGAACCAAATTTTCATTTTTTTAAATTGTATTTTTTCGGATCAACCCTAATCAAACCCCAACAAATTCTCTATTGATGGAAAAGAAGTCATAAAAATTTGATTCAGGTGAACACATCCCCTCTCGGGAAAAATAAAAATAAAAATTTTTTTTGAATCAACTTTAATCGAACCCAACAAATTCTCTACTAATAATCTCTATGGTCAAAAACTCTCAATTACTTAAGATATATTATTCTTTATTATGCTAAAATTCATGGGATTTAATTTTAGCTTTGACTTCTTGTATTGCATTTTTCTGAGAGATTTCAGGAATAAAGGCAACATTCATTGCACTGAAACTCATTAGTTCTAAATGAATTGGCAATAAAAATGTCTTTATTTAATTATTTAAATTTTTTTTCAAATATATCATATGGATCTCGAATATTTTGTTAATAATGACAATGAGCAACTGTGATTATTAACTAGGACTTTATGAAATAAGACTCAAAATATCTTTTTTTTTTTTAAATTAATTTTTTCTTCAGAATTGGAAGAGATGATTGAACAAATGTTTTTTTAAATTAATGAAATATTTTATAATACATTTTTTACATACCTATTTTATCTTATATTATCAATAATTCCTGATGTTTAAGACTCAAGTATATAAAGTGGGTTTGTTGGTTTGGGTTTAAGCTACTAGATGGCAGCATCAGAGCGCGGAGTGGCGCCTGCGCACTGGTGAGCAGGTGTGTTGTCTGACCGTTGGCAAAGGCTCCTTGGTAGCCACGGGAAAATGTGGTATAACTTTACACTCCCGCGTTTCTGACTCTCAAACCAAGTTTTAGTGTAGTTACGTTGACCGCGACTGCCGCCTGCATCCGTGCCGCGAGTCAGTGTCCAGTGTCAGTTTCCTCGTTCGCCCCCAGACCAGGAAAAGAGATTACCTGTCTCTTAACAGTTGTAATATGGCGTATTTACCTGTCTGAGGGAGTAGTGCTTTGAAACCTTGTGTAATGTGTTCCCCTGTGTCTTCCAAGTGTTGAGAGCTTCCTCATAATGAAGGTGACGGTGTGTTTCGGGCCCGTGAGGGTCATCGTTCCTTGCGGGGATGGAGAGATACTGGTTAAAGACCTCATCAGACAGGCTGTACACAGGTACAAGAAAGCAACTGGAAAGGTAAGTCCCACTGTGCTTTTCATTGATTGACACCTAACTGGAACTGTATAAAACTGAATCTAATAATTTATTAAAAATATTTCTTGCCCGAGGAAGTAGGATTAAGTTTTGTAAGATAGTAAACAACTGGGTAGCCTCTCTTGATGACCATTTTATTTTCATTTTTCAATGACCAATTTAATTGCTAAGCTGCTTATTAAAAGAAAACACTCCTGAATTATCACATCATAAATTATATTCCAATTTACAATCAGATAGGCGTTTATTTTAGATTTGCAAACGTCAATAAACTTAATCAATTTTTGTATAAATTATAATTTGTATAACTGGAATAGTTTTATTATTCTTCATCTACAAATATGATATCTTGCAGGTAAATAATTATCTGTGCTCTATTTTTATATTTTTTTTGCTGTTTTAATTAGCTGCCAAATTATTCTATAATATTTTTAAATTTTTCTTAAAACAGTAGAATCTTGTTTTCCAGTAGCTGCAAGTTTTTTTTTAAAATCCTTTGGCTGTGGTTATTAGTATATAATAATAAGAATTTATTTTTTGATTTGACATTTGATGTAGTTGTGTCAGATTATTTAATTTATATTGGAGTAGTGTTATCACATCCTTGACTTAATGGCTGTCATTCGTTCCTTAACCCGTGTGCCTCTTCACCACAGCGGAAAGATGTGGTTTATTGGGAATTAAGCGGCTGTTTTACGGATCCCTGTGTAGACAAAGGCTTACAGCTGTGTGTAGAGGGGAGGGTATGCAGCCTTCGACCCCCCCACTCCACTTACCTTTATCGGACAAATCCCACAGAGATTTCTTGAGACAACATACTCCTGCAGACCGGGAGATAAGGCGATATAATACCTAGTCTTATGTGACAGGACATTCATTCATTCCATAAGTTCAGGAAGTAACCCCCCCCCCCCAAAAAAAAATCCTCCACCGAAGACTAACTATCCAATTATAAATGGTAATCTTTATTGTAGGGAGAGTTTCGTAGTATATTTTTTTTTATTATTGTCTATTGTTGAAGCCACCACAGGACTTAAAAAGCTTCAATTCATCCACTACCTTTAAGCAAAAAATTCCTTTAATTAAAACTAATTGGCGCATGGTATTATTAAAAATCATTATTTGGACATTTCATAGAACTTTGTAATAACTGAAGTTTGTTTTATTTATTTTTATTCCTATTTCCTTGACTTTGCAACTTACTAACTAGGAAACATTAATTTTTTACGTTTAAATTCATAAAATTTTTAAAAAATATAACATTTGCTATGAGAATTATTATTTTATGCACATAAAAATGGAAAATCAGCTCTGGTCAAAAATAAAGATCACCCATTAGTACATGGATAAGAGTTGTACAAAAACCCACTTATGCTATGAGAAATCAAATTTTCTGCACGCATATATTTTTAGTCGCATTTATACATGATTTCATATTTACATCTCTTAATACAATATGATAGAAAATAGATAAATATTTATGACAATGTTTAATGTATATTGTGAGTGTACCGAAAAAGTGTGACGTCATTTACGCGGGAATAACTGTCAAAACATGGCTGGTGCTTGAGCGGAAACAAACATAGTTATCAAACACATAAAACCGTCTTAATTCACGATAGTGACTTTGACAAATAATAAATTAAATTTAACATGAAACAAGTTTTAAATAGCTAAGTAACTTACTACATGAACTTAATGGCAAAATGTGTGTTTTCTCACTATTTTAGTGTGCATATTTAAGTATTTGTTTTTGCTTTATTTAATTCTGTTGATTAATGCTCAATGTATTGATTATAGGTTTTTAACCTTCGAATAATTGTCAGATAAAACAGATTAAAAAACTTAAAAAACTTAAAAAAAAAAAAAAAAAAATTTCCTTTATACCTATAGAAAAACTGAATCTATTNAAAACTGATTCATTTCGTTGAACTTTTGTTGAAAAATAATTTATTAAAAAAAAAAAAGGTTTTAAAACATGTTCTTTCACTAAAATCTCATGATAAATTTCATTCAATAACAATCTCAAGTGGTTTACAGAAAGAAACTAAAATACGTAAATTTTTTTTTCATTGTGGTGTTTTATCCCAAGTAAATTTTAAACGATTAAATGCAAGAAAATAGAATAAAAATCTAACTGTCCTAGCCAGGGCTCGAACCCGGATCTCCTGCAATCCGGGCAAACGCGTTCTCCATTTACGCCACCGAGTAAATGGATAACGCGTCTTTCTCGGATGTTAGAATCTCGACACTAGTGCTGTGAATTGAATAACTTATCTGGCTCTCCCAGTGGCGTAAGTAGATAACACGCTTGCACGGATAGCAGGAGATCCAGGTTCGATTCCTGGCTGGGACAGTTAGATTTTTTATTCAATTCCCTTGCATTTAATCGCTTAAATACGTAATTTCATTTTTTCGTAAATGGCAAAGACCACAACACACACGATTTTGATTGTACTAGTTAGGTGCCAAATATGTGAGTCCCAAGTGTTCCAGAGAAATGTCACGCGTTTTCTTGGCGGACTTAAAATAATCACCATACCACGTCATAATCACATTAAGTTTTTGGTACTTAATTTTTAGAAGACTCCTTGCAACCTTCAAAAGCAAGAATACTTTAGGATGAAAATATATTCTGATTAAAGCAGGTACAACAATTAACGAGGAGTATTTTTTTTTTTTTTATGGTGATCGGTCGAAGTAGATCTACACATTTTATTTTATTTTAAAATTGAATTTTTTTTATCAACCTTGCCCGAATTTCACCAATTTAATATCCAATATTTAAAATCTATTTTAAATTACACAAAGCGCCTGCTTGGATAAGCGTATCTAGGTATTAATAGTTTACATGGCATTTCCTGATTCCAGAGTTGATTTAGGGCTTTCTTCCCGAAAATAAATAACTCTAGATGTTTGTTGTATTTTATATATTTCTTTAGAAAGACTCTTTATGTTGTTATGTGAGAACTCTGTCTGGGGAGAGAAAGGAGCTTGACCAAGGAAGAGCCTTTTGTTCGGGAATGTTCGGCCGTTCTCGGCCTCGCTAGCCGCGTCTCTGCTGACTTCTGTATTTCTATGGTACTTCCTCTCTGCCGGCTCCACATGTCTGACTTCCTAGGCCCAGATCGGGTGTTGAGGCATCAAGTTGCAAAGACTCGAGATTCAAGAGTCCAGTTCCTTGATATCCTAGTCCGTACCAGTTCCCTCTCACGATTGTTAGAAAATGTATATTTTTGGAGTGACAGAGAGTAACTTAACATTTTATGGTAGAATTTGAGGATATAGAAATCTTTTCTAATCTCTAATGCATGAATTGTCTGTCGAGTTACCATATTTTCGAGGAATGAACTTATCCAAAGTTAGTGGCCCAGAATTGAAGACAATTTCCCATTCTGCTAGATCTCTCCATTCTTTTGAATCCTTGTCCTCACCATCCGTCTGTGTACTCACCATTTATTTCCACTTCCACGTCACAATTCTCTCGTACTCTTTCTCTATGATTCTCTCTTAAGGCCAGATTTTTTATCTTAGAAATAAGTAAAGTTCATATTCAGTTATGTGTATGTAATTGATCAACCTTCAGAATTAAGGCTCTATTTCTTAATGTAAGTACAATTGAAAACAATACAACACGTTACATTAGGAGGAGCAATGTCATGTGAAACATATGACTGAACCGATACAGTTAGTTGTTATCGCACCTCTTAATGTAGCGTATTGCAATGTTTTAAATTGTGCTTATATGAAGTCAAATAAAGTTACATTAAGAGGAACGATAAACAACTAATTGTGTAGGTTAAGTCATATATTTTATATGGCAGCGTTCAAAGAATTAAAAGCATGATACCCACAGGACAGACGAGATAGGAAGAACAAAACAGTTCGGAAAAAATCAGGAATGGGTTATTTTTCGAGGTAATCACTCTCAGTATTTGAGTTATCGTAATAGTTTGCTTTTTACTCAAATTCCTCCCGTTATATGGGAATGGAAGTATGGTATTACCTCGAGAAATGAACATACGAGAAAAGTGCAGATTTAGAAATATGTTCCTCTTTTACCATCCATGCAATTACTTAGGGACTAGAAAAGAAGGGGTATGTTTATCATTCTAAAAAAAAACTATGGCACTGGAAAGTACTAATTTCTCGATGAAAGATTGCCCGTGGGGGATTTGAACCTGAACACCAAACTTCAGAGTCTCTAACAGATTCACTGGGTTAAGCTGGAGCATCTTTCTAAAATGTTTAAATAGTGTTTCTAGAGGAATTTTAGCTGGATGTTAGTCCTCTGATACCCATCAATTTATTTTTTTTAAGCGATTAATTAAAATTGATGTTTATTTATTGAAAATTTATTGAAGTTGCTGCTAATTTTATTGTTGTCCTAATTTCAGTTATAATTGCCGGTTTATTTAAACATAATTCGCGATACAACTTTATAATCCTTCTTAATGAAACACCGAGTTCTCTAAGATCTGAGTAAAGAAAAAATTGCGGAAACTAACTTAAAAATATTTCTTTTTGTGTTGGCCATACATACCTTTAGTCAGATTTAAACTGGACTTCTCCTCTTCTGTCAGCTTTGGATGATGGCTATACGGAATTCCCTACGTTTTGAAATCCGTAGTTTTCCTTTTTCTACAGTTCCGTCTTGTTCTTGGTCTTCCTCTGGGTCGATTCCCGGACCAGTGTTTCGTTCCTTGTCGTGAACAGGGGCCCAGATGGATGGACCAAATGTCTTGCCCATGTGATTCTTGAAGCAATACTTATTCTGTCCTCCCCTTCTATACTGGTTGACTTTACGTTCAAATCTTTCTAATTCCCTCCATAGATTATTTGTTTGGGCCCATGGTACACAGCCACACAATAATTACTGCCATTACGATCAGCTTGTATACTTTAGCTCAAGCGCTTTGAAAATCTTTCTAGATTTCAGAATCCAGACAGAAGGCTCGATTTACGCTGGCAATTTTTTAGACTTCTTATTCTGAATGATCTACGTTATTGAAAATGTATAATCATATCTTTATTATATATATATATATATATATTCTCAACATATATCTTTAATATTGTATGAAGCTACGAGTGTGGGATCAATCCTTATCTCTGTGAATATCTTAGGGTTTCAGTGAGAATCGATACCCCTCCTCCGCACGAACCACTACTTCAGGCAAATCGGGGTCAGCCCTTGCCACTTCTAAAGTCTTAACATACTACTTCAGAGATCAACTTGTCTGTGGCTCTTGAGGAAGACTGTTTTCTCCGTTGAGCTTGTGTTTACTTGAATATATCTCTTGATATGTTTCAAAGGTGTTTCCTAAAAATAAAAAATAAAAAGGTTATTCTCATTGATGCATGTCAAAAATATTCAAAAACATCCTTTAAAATATTTTACGAATTCTCATATCGGTAGATATAAATTGTGATCCATTTAAACATATATGTTTATGCGCAAGTTCTTGTTTCGCCACAGCAATTGAAGAAATTTAATTTTTTTTTTTTCGTTAGTGTTGTTTGTTAGCAAGGATTCATTAATGAGTAAAATTCAACCAATATAAATGAGGGGGGGGGGGAGGGTTACCTTGTATGTAAAGGCGAGCCGAAATAGTTTTTCGATGTAGCCTGTGTGTTGTTTAGATTTATGAAACTCATTTTATTGACAAAATAAATATTTCACGAGTCACTCAGCAAAATTGATGAATTAAAAGGGAGAGTTTACCTGCACTCTTAATTTTAATTTAATGGTCTGGAAGCCATGATTAGTTGTTTTTCTTAATGGAATTTCGCAAGCAGTTCAATACCTGACAGTAGGAGTGGGGGTTTACTTGGCATAAAAAGTTTAAATATTTATGAAATACGAAACTGACCTATTGCATTCCCTTAGTTCATGCTGCCTCTGCTTTAGAGAATTTTTTTAATGTATTCTTATGACTTGTCAGTGTGATAGTTTATTTATTCTCCCACTCTTGAGACTGACCATTTATTCATATAGGTAAATAAGGGGACCAATTTAAGTCACGACAACATACACCCTGTTTCAGGCCTGTTAGGATAGCAAAATTATATGATTTGGAAAGTAGTATATTGATTAATACGTCTGCCATGTTATATATTATTAATAGAATTATTGGAATTTTTCTAAATTACGTAGCCTGGATAAGAATATTCCAATTAATTAAAGATCATTTAATATAACTAGATTAATTGGTGAAAAATTTTTCACCAATGGGACTAATTGACAAATTATCCAGGTTGATAAATAAAACAGAACATCACATGAGGGTATAATATGGTTATTAAGAGCATGTTCAAATAAATTATATGGAACTATTATGTATAAAATTAATTATTTATTAGATTATACTATAGATTTTGTTTATTGTAGGACTTAAGTTGACTTGGAAAAGCCGAAACGTCTCCTGTTAAGCTGTTTTGAAGAATAAAATGTATATATTGTTGAGTTTTAAGTTAGTCCACTTGTTTACCTATTTGAAAAAATTGTGTTGTATGTTAACATTATTAAATTTATGGTTCACTTGGTAATTTTTTTATCAAAAAAATAAATCCTTGCGGATTTCATTTTAGTTTTTTTGGTTAAGAAAAAAAAAAAAAAAAAAAAATCCATGAGTTAATAAAATGAAAGTTAGCTCAAAAAGGAGTGACGATTAGTTCGTGACTATCTGATTAAGCTCCTTTATTTCAGGCATGTTTACATTGCTTATTCTTAGGGAAATTCCTAAGTCTGCCCACAAACAAATGTCAACTTTTCACGTTACCATTACATTCAGGTAAATAACAGTCAGCGCCAATATTTTTTTTTGTACAATCATTTTTTTTTCTAGTACTGAATCTGGGTTTTCATTGTTTGAAAGGAAAATAATAATTCTTTTATCATTCTGTCCATACTCTGAGCGAGAATATGTCGAGGCATGAGAGACTTTAACGGTGAGTTAAGTGTCTTTTGGTCTTAGGCTGCCCAACCGACGTAAATTTTTAGTGATTTTAACGATGGGGTCAATGTTTTTGCTGGAGATATGAACTAATGTTTATCTCATTTATTAAATAACACAATGTGCACAAAAATTTAGACGATCTAATTTTCCTGGATATTTTAAGGGCTGTGGAAAAGTTAAATGTTTTAATGAATTATTTAATCTTAATGATTTATATGTATGATATTTATATTCATACTATTGTTGCATTTTTTATATTTATATTGAATTATTTAGTATTCGGCAAGGTGGTTATTAGAAGCGCCGGTTTCGAGTAGGGTCCAGTCTCGCCCTGGAAAAAATAAAAGCTACCTGTTCTGTTCCATGGGTGCTTACCCTAGGTGGCCACCTGCAACACCTCTCTCCATCACCCTGTTTTCTTGCATGGGATATAAAAAAAAAAAAAAGGAATAGTAAATCAAAATAGACCCACCCATGTTATAAAAATGGTATATATTTAAAAAAATTACAAAATATAAACCATTCCAATGTCATAGAATTATATTAGAATTTTCTTATTAGATTATTTTAGTTGGGGTTCGGTCAACGTAGAGTCAAAAAATATACAAATTAAAAAAGAAAAAAAAACTTATTTTTTTAAAAGATTATCTGCCATAAAATTCTATTCTTGTTCCCATGTTTCCTGTAATGTATTCTGTATTTTAAAAAGAATACCCTTTTTTTAAATTTGTATTTTTTTTTTTTAATCTACCTTGACCGTGCCCCAACTGAAATCATCTAATAATAATATCTACGATCAAAAAAACTCTCCTTTTGAATATTAGATTTTTCTGCTCGATTTTGAGCTAGTTGTCGTGCATATCTTTTGCATTTTATTGTGATTCTGTCTTTAGAATAATTTTTAAATAAGAATAATTCTTCAAATTCATTAATATTTGTTTCCTTTGACGTTAACTTGTCGTATTAAATAGCTCTATGGGGCGGCAGGCAGAGATACGGTATCCATCTGTAGATAGGAGATATTGTCTGCGGGTGGTGTTTTGTCTCAGAACATTGACTCGAGTCGGCTGTTTTACTGGTCCCGTATTGTTCTCGGAGAACTGGTCTTCTCTGGGGGTGGGGTGGGGGGGCTCCCATGTGGTATACGCCGCCTTACATTTGCCATTCTGTCGACTCTGCATATCCATACTCCCCCCCCCCCCCCAACTCTCTCTGGAGTCGTACCAAGTTGGAGCTATTCCTTCTTGGCAATGGGTGCTGTGTAGGATTAGCGGTACTGGGCTGCTTTTGGAGATTGGTAATGGTACCTATACCACGGGTAGACAGGGGTATCTCTTAGAACAAATTTTTTTTAACCATAAATGTTAGGAAATTATATTTTGAACCTATACGTTCTATAATTTTTTTTTGCCTCAAGTAACAACAAAGATATTACGATAATAAATTTTGTCCGCTCTCTTAACCCCCTCTCCCTCTCATATGATTCATACCAAAAATGAATACAGACAAGTGCCCGCAAAAAAAAAAAAAATCCTAAATAGTAATATAGGTCTCTATATTTAAAAAAAAAGTAGCCCCTCTAAGTTACATACTTAAATATTTTTCTTAATATGCGTTTGGGATGAATTTTATATGTTATTAATGCTATTAAAATTCATTTTCCCATTTTTTTTTTTAATGTTAAGGATTTGAGAGCACATTGTTAGACGTGCGCTGTGCAGGATGTAATTTCTAAATAAAGTGTTTAAATAAATAAATTTTAAAAAAATGTTAAGGAAGATCTCCCTATAAATTTCATCTCCCCCTCAACCAATTTCAGTCATTAATGACCTCTTCAAACGGTTTGTAAAAAGGAGCTTAAATACCGAATTCGGTCTCATTATTTGATAAAGGGCATACTCTATAGCGCGTATAGAATTATATATACAACATATATATANTATTAAAACTTTAATTTTTTTTTTATAAGGAGAACTTATCCCAATTTTCACTTGTTTCATTGATTCTGGGTTCAAAGTTTGTTAAACATCAATATGTGTGTGTGTGTGTATATATATATATATACATATATATATATATATATATATATATATATATACACTTATCATATTTAAATTTGCTAAATGTAAGGGCTGTTAGATGTGGGGGTAGCAGGGAACACGAACGAAAACAGTGAAGGGGAATATTTCCCCCATCACCGATTGCGCTATTTGACCTCATTCTTGCTCGGCATGTTCTCTTCAGTCGACGTGTGTTGACGCCGCTGGAACACCATTCAGGCAAATTGTTTGTTATCAGTATTCTCGCCGTTTGACTTTTAGTCTAATTGTTGTTTTGTATTATTCTACATGTTTTTTTTTTTTTTATCAGGATATGTAATGTAGTCTGTAACTCATAAGTTATTTACAACTTCCCCCCCCCCCCTTCATGACTGTAACCCTGCCATAAGGGAGCTTAATCTGTATATACCATACAAATATTGTATACAATGTACATGTGAGGTAAATAATTACATTAGTTGATTATAATATACAATTAAAGGAAATAATAATAAAGCAAACAATAATTAACAACTAAGGAACAAAATATCGAGAAAAAAAGAATTGTAAGAAAAAAGAATGAATGAAATAGAAAAAAAGAACTTGGAAATAAATAAATAAATGTGAACAATTATATTCAATTATATATATTGTAAACTCAATCCGATAATTTAATTATGAGTATCTCTCATTTATGTGTTTAATTTTTTCAAGAGAGATTTTAAGGAATGTTTTGAATTCTGGTGGTAATTTGTCCATCAATAAATTTGCTTCTACTGGCCATTGTTCGTATTTCAGTTGTGCCTTTATTGTTAGTTCTGTCCTGTAGTCAATAAAGAGTGTACAGTCGTGTATCGAATGTTAGTATGTCTGTTCTTGTGTAAAGTCACAAGGGGGCAGTAAGGACAAACTTTAATTTTAAATCTGTAAAAATAACTGCTGGCTGTAAAGTGTCCTGTAATGGCTTGAGCCAGGTAGAAGTCTGTCCTTGTTTTTCGTTTCTTGTAGTACGTCTGTATGTTATTTACAAATGTGATGAAGTCTATATTTAGATAAAGCTTAGGTTTTCGTTGAGTTAAATACCAAAATCCAATATAGAGGAATTTTGACCATTCTTTCTTAAATATTATTCCCTGAGTAATTTATTAAGACCTCTTCAGCGCAGAAATCGCGTAAACTTAGCAAATTTCCCGAATTTCATTGAGAATATCTATAAATAAGATAGAAAATTACTTACTTCTTCTTGAACGCCAGATAAATTAATGATTGAGATTAGAGTGAGAGAGGCACTCGACCTTCGAGGCTTCAACTTTCTCAAATATCGACCTTGTTAAACGCTTTCGTTAAATAAAAGAAAATTATAATATAAATATTTTTAAAAACTTAGTTTTTACTTACCGACACCAATAAACTTAATATTCCATCATAAAACTGATTATGCTACGTAAATTACTATTATAAAATTCGTTGTTCCTCGCCTGATTACAGACATCGATGAATTTATCCAATCTTTTAAAGAGAA
>KZ808568.1:93358-107726 GCA_000696205.2 Oncopeltus fasciatus | reverse complement strand
ATCTAATAATAATATCTACGGTAAAAAAAAAACTCTTCATTTGATTAATGTGGAAAGTTTTTGAACTCGGGTTAATTTTGAATTCATGAAATCAAATCAAATTTGTTAGTTTATTATTTCTCCCGCTCTTGAGACTTATAATACACTGTTTATGGGACTGGCTTGTTAGGATATAAACAAAATATATATATCATTTAAAAGATGTCTTGGTTAAAGGTATTTCGATTGTGACTAGACTAATTGGTAGAAAGTGTTTCACAAATGGATTTATTGACAAATTACACTGGGGAACACATTTATTGTTGAGTTAGATCTGACACTGTTTTTTCACTAATTCTTGGCGTCTGAATCTGAGAAAAACCTTGGATTTTGTCTATCACGTCAAATTTTTAAACTACAAGACATCCTCAGAAATCATAAACATCATGCATTCAAAAGAACATAAAGTAAAAAAACGTACCAAATATACAGCTTACAAAACATTTAGTGAAAGTTAAATCGAGTTCTTACATATGAAATTGTTTAATTAATGAACTGTACTGTGCGTTTGTAGCTTTTTCTGGAGTGTTTAGTTTGTGTACATTCACGCTTGATCTCCAACAATAGTCAGCCATCATATGTACGTCCCATCTACCTTGATACCTTGCTTCCATGACCCTCAAATCTTGATGGAAACGCTCACCCTGCCCATCACTCAAGATTGTACGGGAAATTAGCAGATGGCTGTGTAAAAAATGCAATTTAATGCTCATGTTACAACCTAGCTTTCGGAAGCTTTCCGAGAGTTGCTTGACAATTTCGGAGTAATCCAATGCTCGTGCATTTCCAAGAAAGTCTTTAACAATGTTTTTGAATGCCAAATCCGTATTCCCCTTCTTCTTAAGAGGGAAATTAATTGAAAACTATTTTGTTTAATTTAAGTTTTTTATATGAGTTCAGGTTCCTCCGAAAATATTTAAAATCGGCAACTGACTTGGGGGGAGGCTTCCCATTGACAGACGTTTTTACGCCAATACTTATTGCATATTGACTTGGTAGCTTTTTTGAAACATATTAAATCTATGTTTTGTACATTCATAAATCATATTCTGCCTGTAATACCTTTAGATTTTGTCTATATCTCCAATAATAATAATATATACAAAACAAATAGACAGCAAACTCCAGCTTATTCGTACTCCTCAGCATACGAAAGATTGCGCGAAGGATCTAGATAAATAACAAAAATAACCCTATCAATGATAACCTCCATTGATCATAATGAACCATCCGGAGAGCGACCTCTTCCTCTGCGAATGGCGGGGGCTGGGTGAGTCAGCCCACTCTCAATTAGCGCCACAAATTACCACGGTCTGTTTTTTTTTGTCCGTGTGCGTGTCTGGTCCGCAGCTGGTGGTCTTCCGCTTCTACTTGCACTTTGCTGAGCTCATATCAGACCCAGCCTTTTCGATCCATACTTCGAAGGCAGTCGATTCTAATCGATAGTTATGTGATATGAAACTATTTTAATCGATATCCGCATATTAATAAAAATTGGTAGTTCATAACTATCTCTTAATCTTTTACTTAAAAACGGAGTCCCGGACTGAACTATCATTGCTTCTGCATAAATAAAGATCAAAAGATGAAATTCACTACAAATAAATTTTTTTTATAATAATAAAAAATCTTTGATGGAAATTTTAATTTATTTATAAGTTTATTTTAAATACAATTTTTACGAAGAACGCATTTTAAGGAAGAAATTTACGAATGTAGCTACGATGGGTGACCGTTTCTATCATTTCCCGGCCAGCCTAGAGCAAACTTTAGTGGAAGTACCTTTTGGATTAATTGGTCTTAATGGCGCTTGACTTTTATTTCGTCATTTATTTGTATTTTTTTATTTACGTGGTAGGCATTTGGATACTTTCTAATCATTTGAAAATGTAATTAATAGCCAATATGTATTTTTGGGTAGTATTATTCAATACAAACTTACTGAATGTTTTTTTTTTTTTCGCCAATCTTTGCTTTGTCTGGCCTTACCAGAAAGGTATGTTGCGCGGACAAGCTCAAACTAAATTAAAATTTTTTTAAGAAAATCAATTAAATTTTTATCAATGGTATTTCAATTCAGTAGTTTAGTTATGAATAAAATAAAATAGTAAACATAATCACTTAGTTCGGTTAGACATATTTCAATATATAACAGGCGTATTTAGATCTGCATTTTAAGCTTCATTTAAGGGAATGTTATGTATTTATGACGTTGCGCTAGTTCACCGACGACCAAGAAAGAAGATTGAGAACAGCACCAAGACAATGGGCTGTGTTATGTATTTCTAATAGAGCAGATTGATAACCTCCATGTTGTCTTCAAGATGATTAATTTTCGTGGCATCAGTGAAGTTTCGCAAAATATGTCGGCAGCTTTTATGTACCCTGAAGAAAACCTTCACAAGTTTACAATTGTCAAGCGAAAGTTGGACTTTGCTGTTAATAGCCAAATAATTTATTATCATGACGTAGACTTTTTTTTTAAAAACTTGTCAGCTTTCTCAGATTTAGTAAGATTTGGAAGGATTTTTCAATTAAATAAAATATAATTTTAATTTATTCTAACAATAACATTTCAGAAGTAACATAAATACAAAAACGAACGAAATTTGGTAATAATTACATCCATATATTGATTGAGTCAGGTGCTGTTCTCAGCAGAAAAGCAGTTTTAAATAATGAATGATTTCTGATCAATATAAATTAATACTTTAGGAACATGATGCTTGGATTTCGTTCATTTACTTTTCCACCATGCATATTTTCTACCTAACACATAACATATATTGCCTATATTAATGAATGTATTAGACTTGTTCTTCTTGTATTGTTTCTCTCTTTTTTGTCTTCATGTTATTCCATTTATAGACAATTTCAAACTATTTATGATTATCAGAAAATCAATTGAAGAAAATGAAAGAGCTTTAATTTATTAGCAAAACAAACAAAACAAAAAAAAAAAAAAAGAAAGAAAATCTAGCATTAACTTCATCNATACTTCAGAATTACTTAATATTTACCTTACTGGGCTACCTGGAAACTTGTATGCATACTTACTACAAACACACACACATGGGGGCGGGGGCGCTCGTGGTGTAGTTGTTAGCATATACTGCATCATCTTCTGGAGTATTAGTTTCAAAGTTCCCCACCAGGGTGCAGTACAGTCCAATCACTGCTGAAGCTTTAAGTGTGAGCTTAGTGTCCTCCCTTCTGGCGTCACGCTGGCTCTGCCTTGTCAATGAATGAAAAAGGTCGACGGCCCTTCGGATTGATAAGATCCGTCATTCTATCTAGACCACATAGATAGTATCTAGGTGAAATCTCCTCTCTAAGAGAATGAACCTCTACAGAAAAATCGCAGGCCCTCCAAAATTAGCAGTTGGAGTTGTTCTCGATTGCGTATGAGTGTGCGAAATGCAGGTATAGATCTCAAAAGTCAAACAGAAGAAGCACAGAATGCGGCTTTGTCTATGTATATATATATATATATATATATATATAGGGTCATGGAGGGAGGGATTATCTACATGTTGCTACCCCATTCTAAACACCCATGGTTGAGGAGATTTATAAAGAAAAAATTGACCTACGCGGGATTTGAACCCGCAGATTGCGGGACCCGTACGGATCAGATCCCCTGAGCTACCGTGACCCCCCAATAGTCAAAATTTATGACAGCAAAACACTAGCGTTGGAGGCTTTTTCAGGAGCTTAAAATGTATTATACAGTTTTTAAAGATGAACCCTCTGCTTTGAAAGCTATATCAAGGCTTGACATTAGATTCTCGACGTAGCCTTCGAAGCGGAAGGTTCATCTTTAACAAATGCTTATAAAGGAAAATATGAAAAAATATTTTAAGCTTATGAAGAGGCGTCTAAGACTGCGAAACCAGCCGGGCGATAATAAGTGTATTTAGAGTTTTTATTTGTTTTAACTTTTCGCCTTCAAACAAGAAATAATAAAAAAAATCTAATTTTTAATACTGACATATAAATTGTTTTTTACTTAAATTTCAGGTAATCCCCACTTCTATTAGTTCCATTTTGCTCAATAAAGAACTTAGGCTTATTTTTCATATTTTAAAATATTATTCTTTCGCTTGAAAGCTAAATGTTAATCAGGAATATATGAGATATTTGAATTAAGGAATATTATTCTTATAATCAAGAGAAATACTGGCGTACATTAAAGTTGACGTCTACAGCCTCTAGTAACAGTAGATGTCAGTCCAAATGAAGATGTCATCTCTGTGAAACAACCTCAATCAAAAAAGATGACTACATCTTAAAATGAACAGTGTAATAAGAAAAAAACGAAGCCAGTATCAATTTTGTTAGTAGAAGCAGGAAAATATTTATTAATCTGAGACAAAAATTATGGCTAATAGCAAAACAATAAGTAAACGATTCCGCAGAAATAATGAATTTTTTTTTTTCATTGAATAACACGCTTGTTTTGGTTTTAAATCGTAAGGGGCGTTATGGTACAGTATTTACTCCAAGTGTCAGTGGTTTTAAGGTGCCCGGAAAGGCCAGAAGTTCAAAAGATGTGTATCCCCTGAAATACTGTCGACTTAAGATTTATGGGTTCTATATTTAGCGAGAACTGGCTTAAGTTGGATTGTCTAGACGTGAGGGTTAGGGACTTCAGCCGTAATAATTGCGTTTCGTTCTAGTAAATCTCTCTCTAAATGGAATATGGTGTTTCAGACTTTGGGGGTGACTCTAAGTGTCTTGAGGCTGTTTTTAGTCTTCGCCATCATTTATATAGATGCTTATTTTTTGAATCCTTCTGAAGTTCAAATGCAAATGACTTCAAGCACCGTTTCATTCGAATAATTCAGAGGAAACCNTCTTCGCCATCATTTATATAGATGCTTATCTTTTGAATCCTTCTGAACTTCAAATGCAAATGACATCAAGCACCGTTTCATTCGAATAATTCAGAGGAAACCTCATTAATTTTTGATTAATTGATTCGATATGATTTTAGAATGAAAGATATTTTTCGAGGAGTGAATAGTCAGGAATTCGGTCTTGGTAGCTGTTAAATTTAAAACTAAATTATAACCAAAATATTTTTTATTTTAGCTAATGTTTTGGCCAAAATTTCAGGCCTTCATCAGGGCTGAATATGAACAATACCATACACAAATAAAATAGAAACAATATTTGCAATAATCTAATAAATGAAAATATAAAATTGTGTAATACACTACTATATAAAAAGCATGACTGTTTATGAATTATTAACTCAGAAGATATGAATAATTTTTTTCTTTTAAATATGTTCAGTTTCCCTTTGCCTTGAATTTTATATATTTATTTACTATTACTATTTATAAGTTGTTTAAACAATTTTATATTTTCATTTATTACATTATTACATAAAGACATATTTCTATATTATTTTGTATGTTTCTTTATCATATTCAGCCCTGATGAAAGTCTGAAATTTAGGCCGAAACTTTGGTTAAAATAAAAACTCTTTTGGTTACAAATTTTTTAACTAACAAAACCTGACTATTCAGGTAGATATTTTTCTATCGTCAAGTCGTGGAATCGAATAGCTTAACTTTCTTACTGGTAACATGGTAGTGAGGTATGAATATCATTATTTTATAATACATTATTCTATAAATATTATTTTATATTTCTAATGTAACACATTAAAACAAATATTATTAAATGAAAATTAAAAAAACATTTTTTACGATAATTTTTTTTTTTTTTGTTGATCCACTGTATATGTATCCTATGTACTTATGGGAACTTTTTGTGTATTTCTACTTTATCCTGTGAAAAATGTGAGATTAAGAGATGGAAGAGAGAAGAGGGAGAGGAGAGAGAGAGAGAGAGANGAGAGAGAGAGAGAGAGAGAGAGAGAGAGAGAAGAGGGAGAGGAGAGAGAGAGAGAGATAGAGAAGAGGGAGTGGAGAGAAAGAGAGAGAGAGAAGAGGGAGGGCAGAAAGAGAGAGAGAGAGGAGAGAGAGAGAGAGAGAAGAGAGAGAGTGAGAGAGAAGCCCAGGAGGTGGTCCACTTAGAGCCGGGTCGGGTGTCCGTTTGGACAGCTGGCTTACTGGAGAGAGTGCCTCCATCGTATGCTACCATGCTGGATGACGGCCATCAAATACTCCAGCCAGCTTAGCAGTTAAAAAAATCATCCCTTAAATTCTCTCAATAAATCATAAGAACTACTCATGAAGAAATTCAATATGAAAACATTCTGTGGTTCAGTGATTTGGAGTAAATGATGTAGTATATATATATATATTATTTATTTATTTATTAGTTTTTGTGATTGTGTGCCCGCGCGCAGGTGTGTAGAGAGAGAGATAAAGTGGGTAGTGTGTAAATTTAGGTTCTAACAGTTCTTCGGTTAACCAATAAATCAATTTACGTTCTAACAGATCTTACCTAAACCAATAGCCAAAGTTTCCAAGCAGAATTTTAAGAAGTTACCAGTAATAAACTCTTTTAAATAAATGTTTGAAATCATATTTAAACTCTACTTATAAAACTATTCGTATATTATATGAATATTTGAACATTGAATTATGAGTTCATCGTAAAAAGAGAAGAAAATCCATGGTATAATTATGTTTCAAAAATGCCTGCCATCTACAAATCAGAGAACGTGTGGCAAATCATTAGTATAAATTAAGAGTCGCCAAAGAATTTATTTTTGGGGGACCACTCAGTGAATAATTTCTAGTTCTGGATGGAGTCTGTACACGATTGCTTTTAATATACGAATTGAATTGATCTACATTGACGTAAACATGGATTCTTATGACAGTAAAACATATCTTATATGAATATGATAAAGAAACATACAAAATAGTATAGATTCTTGACGTAGCCTTCGAAGCGGAAGGTTCATCTTAACAAATGCTTATAAAGGAAGATATTAAAATATATTTTAAGCTTCTGAAGAGGCATGTGAGACTGCGAAACTAGTCGGGCAATACATATGTGTATTTAGAGTTTTTATTTGATAAGCGTTATTTAACCTTTCGCCTTCTAACAAGAAGTAAAAAAAAACAAAAAAAAAATTTTATTTTTAATACTGACATATAAATTGTTTTAAACTGAATTTGCAGGTAATCCCCACTCCTATTAGTTCTATTTTGCTCCATAAAGAACTTAGCCTTATGTTTCATATTTTAAAATATTATTCTTCCACGTAAGGAAATACAGCCTTATTCTTTCCCCCCTAAGGCAGTGAATATACTTATTCTTACGGTCTTATCTAAATATCCAAACGTATAATAATTATACCGTTCAAGTAACTAGGTATAGCGTGCCTGAGCTTTATTAGATAGAACTGCCTGGATCTATAGTCTCCAAGAATATGACCTAGTGAGACGTGAAGGCCGCGAGAGTTCAGCAGCTACGCCAACGCGAAAATACTCTCCAGCTCGCCGCATCGGAATTACAAATGCAGGCACCAAGGTTCCAGGACTTCATTAGTGGGCCAGGTCGTCTCCAGCCCCCGTCTGCCTGGAGACACGCCACTCTCTCCTTGGAATATCTTTAAATAGCCAGTCACGACGGTATGGAGTCGCTAAGCTATAAATAAGTTGAATTAAAGCTGCTTCATAAATTCGCTCCGTTGGAGGCATATATATGTTGCAGCTCGACATTGCGAAGGGCAAGTGGGCTCTTATTGCAATGGCCAGTAATGGTGTGTCTATGTACTTAGGTTCGTAGCAGTAATTTAATAGCAATAAGGGCTCTCTGTGAGGCTTTGCCTATTGATATTTTGTCTTTCTGAAAGAATATGACATTTTAAATTCTAAAATTATTATTTGTTTTCAGATGACTTAAGACATACCACACTACATACCACGGAGATGGATTTTAAATTCTTCAAGTTCTGTACGTAGGCCATTTCAGCTCCAAGATATTGACATATTGCTTAGATAAACTTACCAACTACAGTGGAGTAGGAAAGTGCGACTGGAGACATTAATGCCTTTAACCACTTGTTTACCATCTACTACTAACTCCGGAGGCAATATTCCTTCTAAATAATGGTAATGGTACATAGATTAGCCCGGCCTAAGCCTCTTCCTCACCTCTTGATATAACCTTTTCTTCACCCAATTTCGCTAACCTCTTCTCCTTGGACAATTATGAGGATCATGGTGGTGAAAGAATTCCCATAATCCTCCTACGAATTAGATCTATACCGTTCCATAAGGTAATCGATAAAGCTGATTAGATTCTGCTAACTATTATAACTAACTGCTAACTCTATCCCAGAATATGCCTTACATATTGCCCTGGTGTGTTTGATGTCAAAAAAAAAATGATCGAATTAATTAACAGCGAATGATTATGTGTGCTGGTCCATGAGAAGATATTTTTCAATGTAATTATAATGTAATTTTGGTACTATTTATCTGTAATTCCAAGTTCTATTTCATTTGGAACTTTTTTATTCATTTACTATGTATCTATTTTTTTTTTTTTAGTTTTTAAGGTATTTATTTGTTTAAACTATCATTTGTTTACCATCACTTAATTTGTTTCTTTAATTTATTGTTTGTAACCCACACACACAGTTCGATGGAATCATACAGGTTTTGTTAGCTTCTAAACAGAAAGATTCCACTGCATATTATCTTTAGTTAAATTCGTTGAGTTCGAATCAAAATTGCTCGTTTTTGATAGTTTTGTTGTTAAAATTAATTTCGGATTTTTACCGGACTATTATAAAAATACAGAAATCAAGAAAAAGAAAAATCGTCATCTAAATATTAAAAAATATTCTTTATATTATTTAAATATACACCGACTGATTAGTAAGAATGTGAAGAATAAAGAAATGTATATATGTATATCTGTGTTTGTGTACACACTCTTGTATCTGTAATTTTCAAAATGAAACAGAAATTCGGTATTTAAACTTGGTTTTTACAAACATTTGGATAAGTTTGTTAATGACTGAAATCGGGAGAAGGTATGTATAGAAGAAGAACAAAATTTAAAATTTAATATATATATATATATAAATGAAGAAGTTTAACTTTGTTTTAGTATTATAATAATTTCTTTTAGAGTGAATAACAAATGGAGACTATTCTTGGCCCAACGAGTCATTAATCTTCGTGAAATGAAAAAAATAAAAAATAAACTTTATCACGGCCTCATATATAGTGGTGGGTTATTCTTTAGGGAAGATAAGGCAGACAAATGAGACGGCTTTTTGGCCCAATGTGCTGTATGCACGTTATAAACCAATATGTTTTGAGAGCATTGACCTGAGGGAATTTAGAAAAAATTAAAGATAACAATATTGCGAATGATAGCAGTTGTAAAAGAAATTCGCTTTGAACTGAATTTGCATTGTCTATATGTACATATATGAAACATGTATTGATCTCACAATTTGTTACACGACAAATATTGATTTTAAGCGATTTTAATGACAACTTCTGGCCTAAATAAAACTCAAACTACGAATTCTCATACGAAAATGTTTTGTTTTTGATACCCTGTTTAGAAATATTGTCCAGAAGAAACTATTTTTATTTGCATTAAATGTACACGTTTCTTTCTGCACAAAAGTATTTTTTGCACACGTCTCCAAAAACAGAATGTGACCGCTGGAGCACTTTTATGTCTTTATGTTTAACTTTTGAATGTTCGTTATTAGATTTAAAGAAAAGTGGTTGGTATTTAGATTATAATGGGATAATTAATTTATTTTGTTATTACAAATAATCTTATTTATTTTTTCATTGGAAATATCATTTGGAGGATCGAGTTTTTTATGCAAGAGCCACTTCTGTACATTTTAGGTACACAAAATTCTTTTTATTTAAATTAATTATTGGATATGAAAATTCGTTTATCTCGGAGTCTGGAAAACATTATTGCGATCACACAAGTAGGTTGGATTATCTTATATTTTCGTTCAATTTGAAGCATGATTATGAAAATGAATAATATACAAGAAGAATATGGGAAGTCTTGAGTCGGCATTGATCCATACATGGGAGACATGGTGTTCTACTCCCGTTATCACCACGGCTTCGGACAAGACTACCCGGTATCAAAGGAGCTTCTAATATGTGTCTGTATACAGGTTACCATCCCTGGGTGAAAGGATTGAATAGAATTAAGGAAAATAATAAAGAAGCACCATTTATGATAAGTGAAATTTACATTTTCAATGGTGAGTCCGTAAGATTATTAGTAAATAATTACTACAGTAATTTAGTAAAAATTGTTCAGTGTTTTTTTCACCCCACTAGAAACGTCCGCGTTCGCCAGACAGTCCACGAATAGTTCGGGGGATTACCCCTTAGCAGAAGAAGATACGTCTGGCAGCTGCACTAGGGCATAGTCACCGAGCTTATTTTGCGGTCTGGCTTGATTCCCAAGGGCCTTCACGTAACACAACTCTTCGCCTCGAATTTGAACGGATTAGATGGCGATCTGATGTAAAAGGTGAATGACGGAGTATGGTCGCACAGGACACCAGCTATTGGACGTTGTTTATATAGTGATCTTAACGTAGCACAGGCTAATTCCTGATATCAGTAATGAATCAAAAGGATCTTTCAAATCAGTGTCTTCAGGGGTCTGTTATGAGAAGTGATACGTCAGAGCTGAGATAAAGAATAGATATCACATAATTAATCATAGATCTACCCCACAACAGATATGAATGAGGATTCGGAAGATGTTTTCATTACACATTTAGGTATTTTTACAAGAAAATAAACAAACATCTGGAAAGCTCGCCCCCCAATGTACCATTAGTCATGATAAAACAGAAGTTTATTTTATTGAATGTAGTATTCAAATTCAACAAGGATTTATTTCAGCAGATTTACCTAAAGAAGTCAAGCTATTCCCATTGATAATATAATACTGTTAAAGACTATGGAAGCATGTGACGAGAGGACCAGACCAGTACTGGAGAGGCCAATTAAAGGATGACATCTCATTCATTGCTTTGGAAGAGAAAATTAGAGTTACGCAGAAATAACTATTAGATTTTTCTAGCCCTGCCTCGCCCCTTCGAAGAAGTTATAAAATCAGCTTGCTAACCTCCTACTCCCGCCCTTGAGGTATTATAATTCAATGGAATATAAGATTACAAAACTGTTGATGATGATATCTTATTGCTATAATATCTCTAAGTTTAAATACTAAAAAATAATTATATAAAAACCATGTGTAAGGATACTTCCTGTTAATGTTATCCTCTCGACTACTTCCTCCCACATTATTCTCATAAAAAATATACGTTTCTTAGCCTAACTAATAGTTGTTTGTATTTTGAATTTTATTGAGATCTGTTTGTCTGTGACTGTAATTTATAGAGCGTTCATTAAAGCAATCATCTTTCAACACCCACACACACCCACGGCAAGACTAAACTAGCAAAAATGGATTTTTAAGACCTTGAAATGTCAAATTTCAATAAAACCTCTATTAAATTAAATAAATTTCAAGATTACCTACTTTGATTTTGTTATGATAGATCAACTTGTTTCAGTATATTGGTTTTAGTTCATTTATTTACACATTTTATTAGAATTACTACTTTTTTTAAAAATTATGTAGGACACTGTTCTTTTAGAAATAAAATATCATTACGTTCTACTGAATGTATTACCGTTTCTTAAATCAAAATTAAAAAACTTTTCACATTTTTTATCATTTTTTGTTATAAATTTAATTTTTTTTTACTCATCAACTTCCATTTTATTTCTTAATGACAAAATCGTGACTTCCCTTCCTCCTCAGTTCATCCGATAATTATTCTTTCAGTGCTAATCTCAGCAGCTAAAATGTAAAAAAAAGTTAATAATGTTCTTTAAAATTTGAAATCAAGGCCTAATGCTATTTAAATATTTACTCGCTTTAGTAACCATTGTACAGCATTAATTTTGATTTTATTGAAATTCATGATTAAAATAAAATATAAATGTAGACCATTTGATACATTTGTATAACTATAATTTATTGGCAAATCGAATAGACCATGAACTTTCCACAGACACCTGAATGATCTAATGACCTAACAATGATTTTAATCTGTAATAATGAATGAATTAACATTTTAATTAAAACTAATAATGAAATAATTAATTTAAAAAAAAAAAAAGTGTTTATGCTAGGACAATTATCAAGTTTTAGGTTAATTTGCAATGGCACTTAAAAGTAAGCCAACACGAATACTACAGATCGTAAACCAACTTATCCAGGAGATTAACACATGCTTCTAATGATTGGCAGATGGGAACTGACGCTATATAGTAGTCCCAGGTGACGTGGGTAGCATATGGGTGGGATCGCTTCCGTAGCTCATAGGCTAAAGGCCATTGTAATTATGAAAAGCTATTTTCATGTGTAAACGTGTTGTCAGTTAAGTTTTACCAAACTTAAGATTAGCAATTGAATCGAATGTGTTTTATTAATTTAGACAAACAATTATCTCAATTTTTATGGGTATATTAAGGGAAGTACTACTATATTAACGATTGCCTAAGGAAAATTTCGTAGAAACTCGGTCTGCCGCTTAAAATAAATTAGCTGTTTATATATATATNTCAAGGATAGGGTGGGTCACCTCTGGATAGCCTGTCCCAAAGAGAGAGAGAGAGAGAGAGAGAAAGAGAGAAAAGAAACCACTATTTCTGATTTGGGGAAATCTTGAAACAAAAAAGAATAACAATTGTATTTATTAAATGTCAATTTGTAAAGATCAAACTATCCCACACATATGTGGTCAAAATTATAAAGGGATACTAATTGAAAGTCTAATTATAGGCTTATATTGCTAAGAATAGCAACTTTTCCAGTTTCAGGTTTTAATATTTTTCTTAGATTTTATTTTGAGTCTCCAGTTTTCACAGATTGTTAAACCTAACAACTTCAGAACTAAATATTGTTATTTGATTATGTTCTATTTTTTTTTTCTATTCTCACAATAGATACTAATACAGAAATACTGTCGTTTTCATATTTAAAAAAAAAACATTTTACTTTTGAAGTGTAGATTTCTGACATTTAAGTATATATCATAACTGATTTATTTTTTATAATGTCTGAGAGGAAGTAAATTTATGGTCAAAAATCTTCAGAAGAATTTATTTATCAAGTACAAATATAGCAGGGGGACATTATATTGTTGTCGGAGATTTTAACCAATAAAGTGCCCTACTAAAGATTCCTCGAAGAACAGTTCCAAAGAGAACGAACACCCTGGCGGTTAGGGGTTGGGGAGCCAGCCTCCCTTGTAAACAGCAGAGGCGCCGGGGGGTCTCTCCCCCCCTCCATGTCGATATAGTCTATAACCCTCCCCCACCCACCACACTCGCCACCCCTCCACGGGGTGCACCCTCTGGCACAAACAGCAGCAAGTGTAGCGCTGGAGTGGCAATGATAAAGTAGTAAAGAAGAGGGAGGTTTCATGCTTTCTCGGACATTAGGCTGATAAATAAGTAGAATAATGAAATACTGTCAAAATTATTACGGTGAGAGGAACATATGGAAGAAAGATGAAAAATACTAATTGTTCAGCAAGTGTTAAATCAGAGAAATTTTGTTAGGTTGCATACTACATTCAAAAGACCACTGGTACCTATTACTATTCTATTAAATAACACAATTTTTAAATAACGATATAATCCCTTAAACATTGCTCAACTCATTCATCCTGTCCGATTTAGAATTTGTGGCATTGGGGATAAGAACCAAGCTTATTTATGTAATGGCTTAGAAAGTTTATTAAAGCTCTAAGGGAAGGCATATAATACCTTTAGTGTGTTATAGTTTATCAATTAATATTTGAGAACGCTTAGATGCATAAATTAAATATGTGAAAAACATCCAAGATGCCATGCCAACATGAAACATTTTTTCTTCCTATTAGTCGTAACACAAAAATATTTTAAATTCACGCAGTTGAAAGTAAGAGAAAACTAACTAAGAAATACCAGAATTAATAGATTTATAAAATATTAAAATTATTAATACACAAATATGAGAAAAAAGAGTAGTAGAAGTAGTAGTAGATTGTAGGGCAATCAACTTCTATTACGCCCTATAAACATCCCCTAATATGTCCACTATAAATCAGTTAATAAAATACAGGAATCAGGATTATTTCGACCACTATAACAACCTAAATTAATGGATTTTTTTTTATTTATTTAAATATTATTATTATATATTTAATAAATTATAATAAATAAATTATTATTAACTAAAATAATAAATAATATCTCATTCTTTAATTTAGATTTTCCGGGCTATACCTGAATTTATGATCAGGTTTAACAGCTGTCAGAAACAAGTG